>CM040433.1:88854795-88932871 GCA_022702705.1 Papilionanthe hookeriana x Papilionanthe teres | reverse complement strand
AGAGATGGGTAAGGAATGAGATTGAGTTGAGAATATTTTCTATCTATCCAAAAAGAAAAGGCTTAATTGATTATATTCTCCAAAGATTGACTTACCAAAAGATTACAAATATTCACATAAAAAACTGATGTCTAAACCAAAAGTTTATAGATCGATGTTTCTGAACTTTTTAAAATTTTCATTCTTATTGCAACTTCACCTCCAATAAGTGAAAAACTCCGGAGCTTCATGTGTAATCTAAAAGTAGGCATCCTCGATGAACCAACGGAGTTGCCACCGCGAAGTCATTATCGTCGGAACAGTCCCCAACACCCATGAACGCCCCCTCTACTTGGTTAGCCAAGGTTGACCACCTCTCTCTGGCCAGCCAACATGGGGCGACCGCCTCTTGCCTACCGAACATTGGTCGCCCACCTCCAACGGATGGACAAATTGGGTCGATCACCAGGCGCTAGCGGAGACAGATTTGGACTAAATTACCCCTCACTACCCTCTTTTAAACTAGGAATATATGTAATTTCCTCTCATCCCACACTTTTCTCTATAAATAGAGAACACCTTGACATATAAAAATGGTTCCTTTAGGTTCTCTCTCCTCCCTCATTTAGGGAGCTTGCTCTCCTTCACCTTCACATTATAACCTCATTTCTATAGAATAAAAGGAGCTGCCAAACCTGATGATCACCTCTATTTGCCCCTGATGAGACAATCATCTCTTTTATTTTGCCCCACCCTTTCTGAAGGATATACTTGGATTCAATAATCATGAAAAGTCGGACAGATTTGAATTTAATAATCATGAAAAAAGAAATTTCTAACAAAGAAGTAATTCTTTTTCTAATACATAGAAGTAAAGAAGTGGAATAAAATAATTAATAGAAATAAGCTCTAATGATGCAATTGATTAATTCAAAATGACCCTTCATAAATAATTTTTTTTGCTTGAAGCTCCAAAACCCCATTAATTCCGTATTATCCTGTTCGCTCAGCTGTTCGTTCCACCCGTAGAACGCGTGATAGAACCAGGTTAAAACAGTCTTTCAGCTGAATCAAGTCAAAGTTCTCGTCTCATCCTCGGTCACTTCCGGCCGGCCGCCTAGTCCAGCATCCTTTCTTATAAATAACCTCGCCTCCGCCACCACCTCCTCCGCCTCTGCTTTCGCCTCGTTGTACCCCTTTTGTCGCTGCCACCATGAAACGCCTCTTCCTTCTCTCGACTATTGTCCTCTTGGTCACGAGTCGCCTTGCCTCACCGCACGAGGATCACGGCGGCGAGGAGACTGGAAACTGTGAGGCTAGCCCCGACGTTCGTGTTGTTGCGGATTACCGTCCTGGGATCATCACCGTCGACGGTCACGCCGACGATTGGGCCGGAGTCGAAGGTTTCGAGTTCAGCCTCTATCCCGCCCTCGATCCAGACGCCGACAAGGCCTATACTGGCGGGAAGATTAGCATTAAGGTTCGAATTTCATTCTTAATATCCAAGCAGTATCTAGTAAATGGAAAATCCAAATATGGTAATTCCTCTTGGTGTTAAATCTTGGTTGACAAATATTTTAAGGTGCTGTCTTGCAACGGATGAGATTTTTTTAATAAATCCAGTAATTCCGGATTTACTAAATCTGGAATGGGTTAAATCTGGAATACTGTCTGACAACGGATTTACTAAATTATGTAAATTTAGTAAAATTGTTTGGCATGTTCTGCCAAGATTTAAGAAGCTGTTAGAAAGCTTGGCAAGTTCTGCTTCACAAAAACCAGCCACAATAAAAAACAACAACCTAAAACTATGATTTCAAACAGCAACAGGCAAAAAAACTTGAATCCAAGGCACGGAAACAGTAAGGATGGCATGACGGAGAAAATCCGCATTGTTCGTATTTACCATATGATGAGGAATCAAATTTCATTCAAGCAAATAAAAAAAATAAAAAAAAAAAAGACAGAGAAGAAGAAAAAGATGAGAATGTTACCGCAAGAGAAAGGCGATCGATCGCACCAAAGATATAACCTAAAGAGCCAGTAGATGATAGCCCCACAAGAAGACCATTGGGAGGGAGGGAGGGAAGGAGGGACGGAGAGTTAGCCTTATCGCAGGTTATCGCTTTAGCTGCTACATTCCTGTGCCATAAATCTCACGTTATCGCTTTAGCCTTATCCGGATCAGCTGCTTATTAGCAGCTTATCTGAATAAGCTGAATAAGTTGCAGCTGCCCCAAACAGACCCTTAGTAAATCCCAGATTTACGGCTGAAATCGGTGAAATTCGGATTTATAAAATCCATGGCTTTATTTGTCCAATATGACCGTCTGACAAGAGGTAGCCTACTTCCGGGTTAAATCCGTTAGTCAAACCTTAAAGAATCAAGATTTGCATGTAAAAAAGTAAGAAGCACATTGAGGAGAATTTATGTATATTTCATAAATTTTAACCTTCCTTGGATTTAGCACATCTGGAATTTAGTTTAAGATCAGATGCAAACTTGATGTAAGAAAATAACGATTTTAAATGATTAAAATTTTTTTGACAAAATTTAGCCAAATTACTAAGTTTTGCTTCAATCTTGCAACCAAACAACCCCCAAGTCTAACCTTCAATGTTGGTGGCCATTGCAATTTTTGTGGATTCATTTTGCACTTTGTAGAAATGATAGGTAATCCTAACGAAGCTCTTTTAAGATAATCCTCCAACAAAATTTTTCGCTTAGTTCAGGCTTTAGCAAATGTTAGTGTATTACCTTTGAAGGATTTTAATGTGAAATTATTATCTATTATTACAATAGAAATCAAAAGAATGGATGCAACATTTACATGAACATTGTTGCTAGATTAAATATGGCTATCGTGATACTTAAAATCCTACTTATAGAACCCATGAGGTTTTAATAGAACCTTTGGTGAAAAGAAATGAAGAAAACAGAGAAAGATTGAGGGAGAAAGAGAGAAACTCTGATTGGAAAATATAGTGTTTGATGTTCTCCCTTAATGTGATCTTTGATCTTGCATTTATAAGATTTTTAGGTGCTATTGAGGAGGCTATACTATGATCTAAATAATAAATATATTACACATCCATTATAGACACATATACGTAGTGATAAGCTACTTGTGACTTGTTCTTTTGATATGTATTTTAGTAGTCTTACTTACTGAAAAATTTACCACTCATGATTCCTTAGATAAGTGCATTTGGATCTAACAAGTGCCCTTTGGATTGGGCAAGTGCCATCTTAGCTTTAGTTCCGGGGAGTTTATTTTGAGCTTTAGTTGTTTGCACTGTTCAAGTGCTTTCTGAGCTTTGGTTGAATAAATTTGGGACTGTAGATGACTGGATTTTGTGGAGCTCTAGGCAACTGACTTTTTAGAGCTTTGGGTGTGAAATTTTTGGAGAGCTTTGGATATTTGACTTTTGGAGAGCTTAAGGCGAGTTACGTCTGGAGCCTCACTACCCTTGTTCCTGACAAATTCTCCTAATCTCTTTTACCATTAACTGGGCTACCTATCTTGGTATGCATTTAATTTTTTGATTCTCTCGTATTTTTGGAGAGCGATTTGAAAGAAATTGAGTATTAATTAAGGCATTTATTATTATTAACATAACTTTGTCTCAATAAAAGAGTGATTGACAAATTTAATTATCCCGTTTGATTCTTGTGTCAGGAATAATTCTTTCATTTACTAATTCAATAATGACATTAGTATGATTCCTTCGTATACTAGTGTCCTTGATCATAAAAAAAAAAAATTACTATGCTCCTTCCCCTTTTATCCTTCAGGTTTTTTTTCTTGATTGGGATTACCTTGGCTGCTTGTGATGGCCTAGTCACCTTCCGTGAACATTGTGAACATTAACAATTGCAAGTTGTGTCAGAAAATTCTCTTGAATAAAAAATAAACTTTGGTGGGAGATGAAGAGTAGAGGTTGAGTCGACCAGCGGAGGTGAGAACGAAAACAGTTTAACGAGGAGTTGTACGAGTTGGGCAAGGGGGTTTTGAATCTTTATCTTGATTACCAACTACTTACCATGTTTCTCTTCGGTCGTCCCTTGTGTAATGTTCTTTTGGCAAATCCGACAATTGATCTGATGACTCCAACTCGAGTAAACCTACATTCTGTCGAAGTAAAGAGCATAATAAAGTAGTGCATTATACTCTATGCAAATTCTTATTTCAGTTATAATTGAAAACAACGAGTTATTTATACTTTTAATTGCAGAGAATTGAGTAACAACAAGTCGCTTTTAAAGATAAGGCTAGTTAGTTTACTTTTGGGAGCTTTATGTTGGCAAAAAGGCAGAGGTGTGTGATCTTGAGTGAGCTTTTATGTTTTCGACTATCCGAGTTAGAGGTCGTGCGTCACATGCTTGCCACTGATTCCCATTTTTGAGTTAAATATATGTGCTAACATCTTATCGAGGTCACAATTTATGTGGAGAGTTTTTGCTACTTGAATTTTTAATTAATGTAGCGAGGGCGACTTTGGTGAGGCACCATGAAAATAACATGTGGGAGCACGTTACCAAAAGAGTTGGAGAAATCCCCGAACAATGATTTTGAGTGCGATTGTTGTGGGTGAGCTGCTGCCCGATTATTGTTTCTGTAGAACACCATCAAGAGGTTCACAATACTATTCCTATAATAGCTTCCAAACTTTGTGGCTCTGTGCCACCTCATCTATTAAAGAATTTAGTGGCTGAGATTATCAAGTTGTGGTCTTCTTTGACTTCTATGCTATAGCATGTGCGTGTTCTTGAAGATTAACTAGCCCGTGCTGGGGGAGTATTGAGAAATGAAAGAGAAGGTTCACTCTCTTGGAGGAATTGATGCACTATTATGCCACTCTTAATTAAGTCACGGACTCTATCTATTGAGAGTATCAAGCTTTGAAAGCTAAGTACATGGACACATGCTAGTATGGAGCCCTCCTGGCCCTGCGGATTTTTGGCAGGCAAGCATTCATTTTGATGAGTGTGGTTTGAATCGGGGAAATTTCCCTTAATTAATAATTGAATCAAGTTTACAAATTTTTTTCTAAATATAATGATGTTGATTTTTTTAATCAAAATTTTCAACTCGCTTCTTTGTACTTATGTTGACTATGCAGTGTATTTCACTTGTAAGTTGACGAACTTGGTTTTTATCCATATTCTATTTTTATACTTGCCACTTTTTATTATTTCCAAAGTGTGA
The DNA here is from genome assembly GCA_022702705.1 of Papilionanthe hookeriana x Papilionanthe teres. NCBI lineage: Eukaryota > Viridiplantae > Streptophyta > Magnoliopsida > Asparagales > Orchidaceae > Papilionanthe > Papilionanthe hookeriana x Papilionanthe teres. The sequence continues at coordinate 88,927,682 of CM040433.1, read as the reverse complement.
ATAGGCCACAACGTTGTAATGATGAGAAAATATTTGCTTTGAAATCTAGCCATTTATACTAGATGCGTTGTTTGCTTCAAAAATTGTATTTCCTCACTATAAATACCTTTCAGCACTTTGTTAACCCTGAATACTATTCATTTTCTCTTCAACTCTCTTTATTTACTCAACACATCCTCAAGTTTCTTCAGGATTCTCTCCAAGTTATGGCAGCCTTTATGAAATGTGAGGTGTTTTAAGAGGGTGAATGCATAGAGTTCAGTCAGTATTACGCCATTCACGATAAACTTAAACAAGGTTTACTGTTTTTTTTATGAGAATTTATATTTTAAGGGAGGCAATTTCCCCATAGATTTCATGGTGAAGATCTGTATTTCTACTTGAATCATCTTGACTTAGCCTGTGACAACCCTTAAACGGTGAGATTGTAGAGATTCTATCAACTTATCAATGCTTAGATCATGTTAAATTCATTTGCGAGCTTAGTTACAATGATTTCGTATTCAAGGAAGACGAGTACTTTGTGGAGTCCCAACTTCTTCCACCATCTCTTTGTTGTGAATATTTTCAAGGATGGTTGCATCCGTTTCTTTTCTATTCACATGCGAATGACAATTTTTAAGAACAAAGGATTTGAAAGGAAAATATGCCTGTGTGAAGTTGACAATTGGATGGATGATGCTGAAAATGCTAATATCCATCCCCAATGACAATAGAAGTTCCAACAATGGGCATGGACGCATATGCCGCCTTTCTCTATCTCAAGTATTGCTTAAAATTACGCAATATGTGATGTCTCTTGAGGCTTGCCACAACTTTTTTTTTTTGAAAAATTCGCATTGAGGCTTACGGCTCAGCAGGTACTTTCTTAGGCTTATGTCTCACATAATGTGAGACACTTTGAGGTGTACTTTGCCTTAGTTTTAGCGAGCCATGGATGATTTGAGTTTTGTCTAAATAAATAAAAATAAAATAATCTTAATAAAACACTCCCTAATAATACACAACTAAATGCCCTTGAAGTTGTCGGAAAGGTTGCTGGTATTAAGAACCAGACCAAATTAAGTGGTATGTGGACTGAGTTGAAGGGTAGAGGGAGAAATCCATTGCAGAATGATTTTGGGCTTAGGAATAGCGATGCCCATGAGGAGCCTTGCCTTGAATGTGAGGAGGAGAATTGGAACTCCTGTCACGCTTGCATCTTCCAATAATGACGTTGTTCAAGTTGATATAAAGTTGCTGAAGCACCAAATTGACCAACTCCATTCTCAAGCAGAGATCACCAGGTCAAAAGCAAATAATGCAAGATTGCGACTGATGAGTCTGTCCGAAGCAGTCGAGAATCTCCAATGAAGGGCAGTCATGGAGGTTGCCCGTAGCAGAGAAAATGAAAGCCACGGAGCTTCTTATGCAAAAGAAGTTGTTGCTAGCCTTGCAGAGGACTAAAAAACACCTTTAAAGTGCTTGATGAACTTTCAGTGAAAATTAATGAGGAGCCTTCTATTCCATATGATTGAGAATATCACATGAAGAACCACCACAATTCTCCATCATCCTGAACATTTTAGTTTTTTTTTTGACAAATATTACTCTTTAGCTCAAATTTTGAAATGAAAGCTCTTTTATTATAATTCGTTTAATTCTTGTTGCTGGTTAAATTAACTTTATTAATTAAAAACTTGAAGCACGTCGAAAAAAAAATGCCCTTGAAGTTGTAGTCATCAACACACTCCTTATTTTAAAATATAATAAATATTTTGAAGTAATTATTATTGATCAGATATAAGGAAGATGATTGAGATTGAATGTGAGAAGTAATGAGAGAATATGCGTGATTAAAGATAAGGTGGAAAAGAATGCAAATCAATATACCGATCATTCTAGTGTGGACTCATCAAGTGTAAGAGTAGTGAGAACTTTTGAATTTAAATGTTCTAATCATGATAGCTTGTTATGTTTTTACATGGATATTAAATATATAGAATTAATTGTTTTGTATTATGTCTTACTTTAATGTTTGTTTAATTATTTTTATTTTTGGATTTGATTTTTGAATATTAATAAGTTACTTTTCATTTTGCCCAATTTATTACTTTATTATTTTATAATATATGTGTTTATTTAGTGTATTAATTGGCTAGAATGTTAATATGTTATTTTTTAGAAAGATTTACCTACATACCACTCAATTCTTATGTATTTACATATCTTAAACCTAAACTTCAACTTTTACATATATGCCACCTTACCTATACATGAAAAGGCTTTTTTAACTTTTAAAAGTTAAAATAGTGTTACTTTTGATGTGACATAAAAGATATGGGTAATATAATGTAAAACACAATGTTTAGGTGGTAGATGTGTAAATACATAGGAGTTGTGTGGAATGTATGTGCCCCTATTTTTTATTACATACTTTGAACTTAGTCTAATACTTTTCACTTGACGTAATTTGTTAATTTTGAGGCTTATGTCTTAATACGCCTTTAGGGTTACACCTCATCTCATGGATGAAAAATGCCTCAATACCAAATTGCATAATTTTAAATATTAATCTAAAGGGATTGGCATTGTATTTCAAGATATTTATCACATTTGAAGTGGTTGCAAAGAATCTTTCTCTATGGTGAGTTTATTATTTTCTTTGTTGTGTGGCTTAGTTGTTGATAATAAAATATTTTGAGTGTACTTATAAAAGTGCTATGTTTTAGAAATTCAAAATATATTCTCTTGCTGAAGGCTTTGAGGACTTGAGATTCCTTGAATTGGTGGTGCCTAAGGTCTAAAGGTAGGGGGAGGTAAAGAAGCAAGATTTTTCATATGCGAAGCCTGGTGTCGTCCTCATGTCTAGTGTCAGTTGGCCTCTATCTGGCATTTCTATGGTTATTCTTAGTTACATATTGTCGACTACTCCTTCTACCTTAAGAGCCCATGATGAAGTCATTGCAACAACCACTTCTCCCTTGGACTCCATCATAATGGTGGATTAGTTAGTGCATAGCTCATTGTGGTCCCCTTCTTATTGGAACTTGTTGAGTCTGCTATGTCATTTGCTTGCCTTATAGAAGCTATAGTTTATGATGAGGAGCTTGCGAGGAGAAGATTAGAAAATAGATTGACATCAAAACGAGTGAAGTTGCAGGCAAGGGTAAGGGACTCATCCTGAGCTAACGAAGAAGATCAAGAACACTTGCTGTGTTGTCTCCCAATTGCCCTCCATTCGCAAAACTCCAAGGGTAGAGTACGTCATTAACCTCGCTCTCCTTTGGGCAAGATCTCATAGTTGAGCTACAACCTTGGATAGGAGATTTGCTCCTCAATCTCAGAAAGAGTTACTTATGTTCTTTTCTGAGACCTTGCCTTTGTAGTAATGAGCACTCATGTGCAAAGTGGCATCGTTACAAAAAGCTGTCATGGAGCCGCCAATGAGTTTAGGGCGTCGAAGTGGTCTCTTCAGAACAAATATGACATCCTATGAGCTACTGAAAATGATGAAGGCTAAGTTATTTAAGAAGGTAGCATCTCTCAAAGTAGTGGTTGAGTAGATGAAAAACCATTTTGACGAGTGCGGGCTTCTGTTGTAGACAAAAAAGATCTTTTCTAACAGTTTAGACGATAAGTTGAAGTAGATTCAACGGGCTAATAATCGAGCGTTTTGGTCATATGGGTAGAAAAGAACTTTGAAGTACTATAAACATTCATGGAGTGATCAACTTAGAATTATTAAGATAATATTGATTATTGGTTAGAGAAGTTGGTGTCTTGTTAGAAGCTTTCCGAGAAATATCAAATTAAGACCTACTTCTATTGGTCAATAACGAATGAATCATCTAAGCTAATCTAATGGAATGAGTGCGACTTATGCTTGAGCTCTTGTCTCTTTTTTTTTCTTGTAACGAAAAAACATATTTCAAATTTAGAAAACTTATGAATGATAACAAATTTTTAATCTATAATTGTGCTTATTTTATTATTTTCAATGCGATTGTCATGTTATTAAGCCGAATGACTTCGAGATATTTGACCAAAGTTAATATGCCAAGTTTAGATAGAATATTGACGTAGTGACACATTCATAAGAAGCCCTAGTAAGGGTAATTTTAGAATATGATGGGTACTATTATCTTCATAATGATTTAAATATAAGACATAAATTTGACTTCTCTAAATATGAGATGCACTTTAAGAGCCCGCCAATTGAAAAATATATGCGAACCAACTAGAACTTCTTTTCTTTATACCTTAGCAATTTAAACGTATTCTTAGGTTAGAGCTTTCTTATAGCATGAGATTTGAGACTCAATACTTCAGGTTTGTTTAGTGAGTAAAGTTGATTTCTGTAAGCGAGTTCATCATACTATTAATAATATTTTTTCCCAAGACCTTTTACTTGTGGACTTTTATTCTCTTATAGGTAGTGGTCTCACAGTTTTTAGGCTTGGTCTTGAGCTAAAATGACCCTGATTCAGTGCAAGCCCGTACACCCATTTTATAACTGTTCGTGTACTTTTCTTTTAGGTTCAAAATTTTCTATAGTTTATCCTTGTTACTTTCCTGAAAAATGGTCTACCTGAAACTTAGGTGCATATGACAAGATCAAATTTTTATTCGACGCTCTTTATATTTTTTAGCAAATTTTATTAAACTCTCCTATGAGAGGTGAGTTCTCACAATGTGCTTTTGGGAATAGGGCGAGTTTCTACAATCCTTATACATTCAACGAACTTGTTAAAATTTTCTTTTTTAACTCATGTTTAATAAAATGTTACTACGTTAATTTTTTAGAAAATATAATACAAGGTAAATTAAAGACAAAATGTTTTTGGGGGGATGGGGGGGGTGCTTCGTATTCTTAGGCTAGAGCTTTCTTATAGCATGAGAGTTGAGACTCAATACTTCAGGTTTGTTTAGTGAATAGCGTTGACTTCTGAAAGCGAGTTCATCATGCTATTTATAATTATTTTTCCAAGACCATTTTTGCCACATAGAAGCATTGGTTATTCATTTGAATTTGAGAGAGAATAAAGTTAATGATAAAAGGGATGACATTGCCAAGTGCAGACTCCCCTTTTACTTGTGGACTTTCATTCTCTTACAGGTAGTGGTCTCATATTTTTTAGGCTTGTTCTTGAGTTAAGATCACCCTGATTCAGTGCAAGTTAGTACACCCATTTTATACCTGTTTGTGTACTTTTCTTTTAGGTTCCAAATTTTCTATAATTTATCCTTATTTCTTTCATGAGCCTAAAAATGGTCTACCTCAAACTTGGGTGCATGTGACAAGATCAAATTTTTATTCGACGCTCTTTATATTTTTTAGCGAATTTTATTGAACTCTCCCACGAGCGGGAGAAATTGTTGCATACGGAGTACGCATGCAGCTCTACGTGCGTAATAACCCCTCAATAACCTCTTTAGTTTTGTATTTTGGGATTATTGGGGGATTATTGGTAGGTTATTGGGGTATTAATTCCAATAACCTCCAACCCCCAATAACTCTTAATATCCTTCGTGGGTTCCATTTTAGCGTTATTCATAGGTTATCATGGAGGTATTGAGGGGCTACTGGGAGTTCGCACATAGATCTGCTTGCGTACTCCGTATGCAACAATTTCTCCATGAGGTGAGTTCTCAAAATGTGCTTTTGGGAATAGGCAAGTTTCTCAAATATGGCCAAGGAGGGGTGTGATTGTAACATATGTAAGGACTACTATTGCATCGAGTTTATAGAATTGCAAACATCTTTTGGAAAGTTTTTTTGCATTTTTTCTAAATGTTGCTCACGCATACTCTTGCTTGAGGGCTCTGTGCACCACTGTTTGTTTGCTTAAGTGGCTTTCACATCTCCTAAATGAATTTTTGTTAGAATCTTTTTCACTTCACTTTCCTTCACATATTGTTAGTTCAATAATTGATTGACCTTTTGAGTAACTCACTTTCATGAGTTGGCACAAGACGACCTTAGTCTTTATTATCCATGGGTTTGTGTTATTGAGAGGTGATTTTTTTTAATCTTTAAATGTTCAAAACGGATCTATCCAACTCTTAGAGTGTGCCACGTTGACTCTCATGACTGTTGGTTGTTTGTCAGACTTTCTCATCTTAGAGAGGCCAGCTAGTTAATTCGATCTCATAGGATTTATTTGATCTTGAAGTTCTTAAATTGGCCAATCTTAATCTTTAAGTAAAAGTTATAAGATTTTCCCGAAACTTTGTACTATACATTGACTTAGTTTATTATGAGTCATGAGTCCGAAAATATAGCTAAATGTTTCACCCGAATTCTAGCTAACAATCTCAATCTTGCGATCAGGACTTTATATTTGTTTTGGTTGTTGCTCGCCTAATGATTAATTCTAATAGTGTGTTAGTATGATTTCCATCGAGCTTTTCAAAGCCGTTTTACCTTCAATTGCCTGTTCTTTGAAGGTCTTGTCAACGTATAATATTCACAATTGATCTTTTTACTATTGCCTTTTCTCTTGAGTTTTGGGATAGTGAAGTATACTAGAAGATCGATTATGTCTTAAAACTTTAATGGTCATTCTATGCTCAATCTAAAATTTGCTCAACTTTGATTCACTTATTTTAGTACTATTTTAGAATGTTTAGGTCAGGCATGTACATTTTTGAGTGGGTGATTTGTGACGTTTTGGAATTGGTGTGCTTAGAAGTAAGGTTTGGAGTACCTTAATTGCGATCATTAGTACCCCGTCGTCCAGTTTTTTTTCTTTGAAAGATATAAAATTTAATGATTTAGTTTAATATAAAAGATATATGTTTTTTTAAAGTAGTTTTGAAAGTAGTGTTTTTATTTTGAAAAATGAGACCGAATGAATTTTATTTGCCTGATTGTTTGCATAATCGTGCCCGATACCACGGATAATACACTCTCTTGAAAGGTAAGTGTATCCCGCGGCGGTGGACCCAATCGTACAAACTATTAGTTTTGTGACATCCGTTTGGTCTGCGAACCTTTTATGTGTGACCGACAATTTCCCCTATCTAATACATAAATTAGGTTGGGTTTATTTAATCTGGGTTCCAAGTTCTCTATAGAGACAAGCTCCTATAGTTAATTATATCTCAAATGACTGAAGTCACTTGAGAAAACTCTCGATAATGATCGGTAGTTACGTCTTGAGAATTGAAGTTTAGGTTTTCACAGTAGGACGTAGAAAAGCAAGGGGGAATGAATCAAATGTGGGAACAGTTATTTTCAGGAGTCCAAAGGAAAGAAAAGGTAGGGGATGTCACGGATCCGAGGTAAACCACGGTGACTTCCCAGACTATCCTATAGTATGACTACATTTTGGAGACAGTATTAACTAAGTGTTTAATTCTGTCAATTTTATTATTTGAGATTTACATTTGCATAATACCCAATTATGCAAATAGCCCACAGAGATAGGAGGGTTTACGTCGTACCTTACGACAACCTCGGAACATAAGACGAGTTAGGATTTACGTTGCACAACATGGTTGCACAGAAGCCTAAGGGGAAAGTGAACCTTGAAACCCTATAGGTTGTAATTTAAACTAAGGGAGAGTTTCTTGAAGAAGATCCTCTTGCTGCTCGATCCAAGCTCTCCTTTGTGCTACCCATGGAGTCGGTTTAAGCTTGTTGATGAAGTAGCTAGCTCAATGTCTAGGTTCAAATAGTTTTGTCAAATGTGTTCCAATGTTTTGGTGTCAAAGTTTGATTTTGTTTTGTTCTTTTTTGTTTTGGTTTCAGTTTCAGTTCTGGTTTTGCATGCAGAATAGATTAATTGCTGGTATATAAAAGGTACTTGAAAAGTAAATTGCAGTGAAGTAAATTGCAGTAAAATAAATTGCAATAAATAAACTGTAAAAGCGTACCTGAGCATTTGCTACTGCCGCCTGATTTGTATTGCAAGCATAGTATGATTTGCAGGAAATTTAAATAAACTCGCACGCATATTAAGTAAAAAGAGAAAGCCCAACACAAAAATCAGGAAAAAAAACGAGTCGTAGAAATCACAGGTAACACTTGTAGTCACATATGAAAAATCGGAATTAGGTGTGAGACGTTAATAAAGGCGGGGGGCTCAAAGCTGGGCTGCGTGTTACCCGACCTTGGACAAGGGTTACCAACCCGATGATCTACGGAGGGCAGTCCTTAACCTCAATCCAAGTAACTAACAATGAACCTTTATAAGTTTTATAAGAAGAATTATTTGATTTTCATGCAAAAGTTGTTTAAGTTTTATGCAAAATTTTTGTTAACAAGCAAAAGAGATTTTTTTTGGTTTTATTTTTGTAAGTACTTTGCAAAATAATAGTCCACAGGCTAGTCATTCTAATCGTCTTGAGAATCTACTGATGACCTAAGATCGTCGGGGGAAACGATCTCACCAAGAATCGGCGAATAGCATCATCGATCATTTCCTCTCCTTTATCAAAAGTCTTTGAGGTAGGAGATCCTATACGACTCAGAACAGCAGCTAGGAATCTCCCACAACGATCCTAAGGCCTTCTACAACTTCGGACAACGGCTAGAAGCTTCCGACAAGGACCTTAATGCTTCCTACGACTCCGAACAGCAGCTAGAAACCTCCCACAACGATCCTAAGGCTTCCTACGGCTCGGGGCAGCAACTCTATGTGCTAGGTGGTTATACTATGGCTTCTAGATGCTCCAAACAACAACTCTATGCGCTAGGTAGTGGTTTACTTGCCCACACAACAATCATTTGGTGCTAAATAACGCTTTTAGGCTCCAAACAGCACTTAACAGCTTTGGACAGCACCCTAACAACAGCTTTCTCACAAACAGCAGCTTCTCGCAGCTCCTAACAGCTTTCCTACAGCGATAGGCAGCACTAAACAGCCCCCCTATAGCGATAGACAGCAGTTAAACGTCTTGGACAGCACCTAAACACTTTCCTACTGCAGTGGACAGCACCTAGATGCTCTTCCCAACCTCCCTACCACAGTGGACAGCAATCCAAATGCCTTGGACAGCACCAACACACTCTCCTACGACGATGGACAGCACTTCTATGCCTTGGACAGCGGCTAACACTCTCCTACAGCGATGGACAGCACTTCTATGCCTTGGACAGCGCCTAAACACTCTCCTACAGCAATGGACAGCACTCTTCAAGCTTCAACAGCAGTTATTCGATATCAAACAACACTTTTAATACCTCAAGCAACATTTAAATGGTGCGAATTGATATCCGGGAGAGCATAAAATAATACTAGGAAATGTTCACATACATACTACTCAATTCCTATGTATTTCATCCATAAAATTAGGTAATCGTGATGTGATTTGAAAGACATTCTCCCAACACCTCCTCCATCATGTAATGTTGATATGCAAGGTTATATCTTGCAATCCATATTCAATTATCCCTACACATGAATCCCTATCCTCAAATTCCTTAAATAGTTCATGAACATCATGATGAAATGACTTCAAAGCAAGGAATTGTAGATATTAAATATGTGAATATATTATGATTGAGCGATAGGTATATAAATTGAGGTTCTAATTTAAGCAAATAAATACATATGGATTGAATAGCATGTATGCAAATGTCTCAATTCCTCTTGCAAATAACAGGTGTGTGCTAAAAAAAACAGGAGAGAATTAAAGGGGAGCAATCAATCAATACATAGCGAGATGGAACCAAAATAAATGAGTTAGAAAAATACGTCCTTGATCGGAGGAAGCGTAGGCAGTTGCAGCGAGGAGGAAGCTCTGAGCCTTTCGGTCTGCGGTGCAGAAAGTAGCAGACGAGTGGCTCCTGGTCGCTGAGGCGCCCAACAGTGGAAACAGGCGAGCGGAGAAGAGGAAGGCGGGCTGCAGTCGAGAGAGGGGAAGGTGAAGCAGGTGAGGCGAGCGGCTTCGGTCGCAGAAGGAGAGTCGAGCGGTGGAGGGTTCAAGCGGCTTCGTGCGCAAGGATGAAGCCGAACGGCTTCACGTCGTATGCAGAGGAGCGAGGATGGGCTTGAGCGACGTCGAGCAGGCGTAAGGGTGAGCAGGCGAGCAGGAGGCCTTCGTTCTCACGAGGAATTGGCGAGGGCAAGGCTTTCTGTCGAGGACCAGGGGCGTGGGCTTTGGTTCAGCGTGAGAGGGAGGCGTCGTTTATGCTGGGAGAGAAGGTTGCGGGGACTTCTGCGTGAGGGAGAGAGCAGACGGGGAAGTCCTATGCAGCGAGGAGGCGAGCGCAGCTGGCGAGCGAGAGAGCAGGCGGGGGTGAGCGACTTAGTGCAGGGGTGAAGGCACCAGCAGGCGAGCGGATTCGGTCTCGAGGAGAAGAGGCGGTGCAGGCGTCGGTGTTGTGCGCAGAGGAGGCAGGCTGAGCAGGGAGAAGATCTCGTGAGCCGGAGCTAACGTCGAATGACAGGGAGAAGCCACCCCGCCCATCCTATAGCTGCGTTCGTCTGTCACAGGTCATTGGGCGCCAAATTAATTACCTTCCATGCAGGGAGGTGTTTAATTGGAAAATATTAACACCTGAGTATATTCAATTAATGATAAATTTGAATTTCAAAATCAGGTTAGCTAAGGTAATTAGCCCTGGGCCTAGTCCGTAACGAACTCAATCTGGACCTAGGTAGAACCTGAACCCGCGCCCCTCTAAATAAAAAAAATGGTGCATCGATTTTCGTGCTAACGGCTAGCGCGCGGATCCATAGCAATATGAGTGTCCATCTTAGCTAAAGTCGACGTCTTGGACGCATCCGTGTGGTCCGTTTTGTCATCCGGGGTCGTCCGGACGAATTCGTCAACGGTCGACCCGACTCAAGTCAATTTGTGTGCGGTTCAGTCAACGTGCGAAATGTGGTGTCCGCGAGTGCTCGAGGTACTGGTGGTTCCCCTAGGGGCTGCTCCTATTCATGTAGGAACTCGACTTCGAGTTTCACGTATTGGTCCTAATCAACTTAGCGCAATGCCGAGGATTCGGGACCGTCCATGCGAGGTTCGAAGGAGTAAAGAAGTGGCTCGAATTTTCTAAGCGGTGTTGGTCCCATACTAGTCCTCTAAGAGATTCAGAAAGGGGAAGCCTAAAGCTAGACCCTAGGCTCTAAGGAGAGACACAAAGACCTCATCCAAAAATGAGGTCAACATGCCCAAGCTAATTTCTTTATGTTGGGATATCTTTCCTCTTCAAAACCTCTTATTTACATTGTAAGTAGTCATTACTTCATTGTACTTCTTAAATCAACATCAAACTTATAGTGTCTTTCTCCACTCCCAGGCAAGGACAATTCTCTCGGGATTGTGAAATTTACGGGGGTGAAGACAGTTATTAATTATTGAATGACTGCTTCACACTTGAATTGCATGGTAGTTATCAATATTTTGGGTAAGGAAACACACTATTGATTGACTTTGATGAGAAGTGGCTATGTCCTACTACTCACTTGGTTGGTTGCTACATATTGTTGGCCGTTTTTAAAAACAATATTCCCAAAATTGCTTTTAGGGTTGAGGACGAATCTTAAACCGTTTTTGAATTCATCCTCAAAGGTATACTTCAAGGAGTTGATTCGTATGTTGTACTTCATTAATGTGGCAAATGTCTTCTTTAGACCTCATATAGTTGCTCAGAGGTTTTGCTTTTTACTAAGAAGTCACCTACATACATCTTACATTGTACCCCTTTTGAGTTTTGAACTAGTCCATCTTTCACTAGTTTGTAGAACCTATATTTTTTAAAGCTTAATGGCATCACTTTGTGACAAAATAGTTCTTCTTTAGTTATGAAAGCTGTTTTCTCACAGTTTGCGGGGTGCATTTATTCTTTTGTGCAGTTGCCCAAAAAGACATCAAAGAAGCTCATCATTGGGAAGCCAATTGCTAAGTTGACTATTACATCAACTCTTTGGAGTTAACACCCATCATCTAAGCATGCTGAGTTATGGTTGGTGATATGTAGAAATATTCTCCATTTACAACTTGCTTTGTTCCATAAAAAAGTTGGAAATCCAATTGGGGCATTATACTTCTCTTAGGAGGCTGACATTAAGGAGCTTTTATACCTTTTGTGTGATAGGCTTGGTGAGTGTGTTGGCTGTCTTTCATTTGATTTGTCTGGCCTCCTTTCTTACATTTAGTATATAGCAGGCAACATTTATTTCTACCTTGGCATTTTGGCAGCTGTAGGAAAATACTTTGGTTTCTTATCTGAAAGTTTGGATTAGTTGGTTTTAGTTTTTACAGCTGTGCTAATTTTAAGAATGTGCTCTAGGACTTGATTTTAAGAATGTGCTATAGGACTTGATGGCTTGGACTTCTTTAACAGATTTAGATGTGTTCAGTCTAATTCTTTTGTTAACTTCCGGCTACAATATTTTATTTTGCACACTTCCAAGTTCCAACAATTATAAGGGAGCAAACACTTGATTACGTTAAATTATTCTGTTAAATTCTTCTCTTAATATTACTTCGTATCCCTCTGCTACAAACTTGACAACAATGCGATAGATAGTGACACTACTTTGAAAGTGTTCTATTGTGGTTGCCCAAAAATTATATTATGAGTGGTGGGCGTGTCCATTGTATTGAAGTTTGACAGGGTTATCTTTGACTCTCGCCTTATTCCCATGTGTTGGGTAGAGTGATCATGCCTTTATTCTCTATATTTCCTTTAGAAAATTTCAAAAAGTGGTTCTGTAGTCAGAGTTAATTGGGTGGCTCCCGAATTCATTTTTATAAACACACTATAGAAAATTTTATTAACTAAACTTTTTGTTTAATGCAAGATGATTCGTATATGATAATTGGCAGTCAAGGTTATGACCTCTTTCACATTATTGAATGAGATTCTACAGTTCAATCAATTTACTTTGGTGAAGGTTGTTGGTATTGTCACGACCCGACCCGGGACTTGGAGTTAACCAAGACGGGAATGAACGTTCGGACGGTGGAAATGAATCATCTGTTATTCTTATTCTATCTGTAACAATTTACTATTCAAATAATACATGAATGAGTCAAGAAAGAAAATAATCAAAATTAACAATTAGAAATTTGTACATTTCCGTTTGTTGTTCTCGTCTTCTATAAAATTTACTCATCTATTTATCTTGTTCAAATATTTAAAATCTAAAATAATATTAAAGCAACATAATGACTTATCTAAGCGTAACCAGGAGTACCACATTTCTAAACTATAGTTACCAAAAAAAAAAAGAATTCATTATGCATGTTGGTCTATAAGAAATCTTATAACTTGCTGATTTTTCATATTTTTTTATAAGCAGCAGCAACAACAACAACAAAGCCTTAATCCCACTAAGTGGGGTCGGCTACATGAATCCTTTTTCTCCATTGCGTCTTATTTAGTGTCAAATTTTCGTTTAATTATAATAAATTAAGATCATTTTTTATGCAATAAGCCCAAGTTTTTCTAGGTCCACCTCTGCCTTTCTTAACATAAGTTGTATTTAAAACATCTACTCTCATAATCGGATCATCAGGTGGTCGACGTTTAATGTGACCAAACCATCTAAGGCGACTCTCTCTAATTTTATCCGTCAACTGTGCAACACCAACCCTATTACGGATATATTCATTTCACATTTTGTCTCTAAGTGTAAAGCCACTCATCCATCTAATCATTCTCATCTCGGCAACACCTAACTTAACATTATGCTTCTCTTTTAAAGGCCAACATTCGGACACCATAGAGCATCGAAGGTCTCACCACCATCTTATAAAATTTTCCTTTCGATCCCAAGCGGTACTTTTCTATCACACATAGAGCCGACGCATTCCTCCACTTCAACCAACCAACCCGAATTCTACCGTTAACATCCCCATCTATATCACCATCGCTTTGAACAATGGACCCGAGATATCTAAATCGTTCACACCTTTTAATAATTTGATCACCCGTAGTTACACTTCGTCACTAGACCTACTATTACTAAAATTACATTCCATGTATTCAGTTTTAGTTCTACTCAAACGAAGACCTTTAGACTCCAATGTAGACCTTCATAGTTCAAGTTTTTCCTGGACTTTTTCCTTGTCTTATCCACAATGAGGATATCATCAGCTTAATAGATTGCTTATTTTTTTATAAGCAATCTAATAAATATTAATGCATACATCAATGAATTTTTCTAAATGAACAAACACTTATCTTTTATATGTATTTATCTTAACTTTACTTTTATTTTATACCTTACATTTCTATGTAAGAATCACCGTCAATAAACCTAACAAACCATTGACCGATTTTGCCTCGTTAGCTCCTGTCGACACAGCAGTTAGCGATCAACATATCATAATTATCTAAGGTGAAAAGGTTCTTATCTGCCCCTGACCGATATTATCCCGTCAGTACAGCGATTAGTAATGTTTACAATTGTCTGGGGTATGGTCTACTTTCCTCTGACTGATATTATTCCATCGACACAAAATTTAGTGATCTAACCATCACAACTGTTTGGGGTGGTAGTAAAACTCTACTCGCCCGAGTATAGTGTCGTGCCTTGCTTTTGCCATTAAGGGTTGAAATTCTTATCGGAACATGTATATACAAGCATTCATATATAAGCTATTTAATTCTTCATAACATACACTATTCTGAGTTATCTTTATGCATCTACTAACTAGCATATTTACTCTGTTATGCAACTATTCATCATGCATATCTTTGATATCATTTATATATTTATCTCATGCATATCTACCACTTATATTATACATATTTTTCTGACATGCCTATCTCCTGCATATCTTTCATGCATGCACATCATTTATAACTTCACTCATATAACTTTTCTATTTAATAATATGAAAAATTTACTGCAACATAAATCTAACTAAACTAAAACATACGTATAAATCGACATATATTTTGACATTAAGACGATTACTGAAATTTAGAAATGTAATTATTTATCTTGATTGCCACACTAAGTTCTCAATCTTGAGTAATTAGTTGGACGTTGGATAACCTTTCTGTTGAGCGCAATAACCTATAAAACATAATATTAAATTTTAAGATTCAAGTGATCATCCTTAAATGGAATTATTCATCCTGAATTAGCATAGGGTTATGTTACCTGAAATTTACGGAGTTGTCCTAAAATGATCTTCTACACGCTTGCCTCGAACTTCCCGCCTCAGGTAAACAACTTCAATTCTATAAAGATCTTAGCATTTTATAAATTTTCGACTCATAAAGTAATTAAGCCCAAAAAGTCTGAAAATAGGCACTCAACACAAATCAGCCTTTCTGAAGCTGCGGAATTTACTTTCTATTACCTCCAACACACCTTTCTATTCTGATATTGTCCTAGAACCCTCATGGAAGCTCGCAAAAGATTTTCGACACTTCCTACACACAATCTGTGCCTCCGGCAGCTACTAGAAAGGAAAAAATGCACGAAAACAAGGCAAAAGTCAGAATCAAAGGGTGAGGAAGGAAATGAAAGTTTCAAATATCGTGAAAGAAGTTGTGCTTACAAAACTGCCATGGAGCCCTAAATTACGAGTTGCGGCCTTCCTAGGTGTCGCTTGGTTTATGCCTGATCGTGGTCCTTGCACTGTAGCAAAGGTCGCAACCCTGCTCGGTTGCGCGAACCGAACGGGGAGAGAGATCGATCGAGAGAGGGATCAGGAGTTAGGTGCAAAAATCAGGAGATAATCGAAGCTCGGGATTAGGGTTGTCAAAACGGCTCGTTTTTCGTGAGCAACTCATGTTCGGCTCGTTAAGAAGCTCGTGATCGGCTCGTTCGCCAGAAGTTAACGAGCGCGAACGAGCCGAACACGAACAAAGATTTGTTCGTTCGTGTTTGGCTCATTTTGGCTTGAAATATTACTCATCAATTATATATATATATATATATATATATATATATATATATATTATGATGAGTAGTATTTTTAAAAAATTCAATTGACACAAGGCTATAGTGATTTATAATCAATTAAAAGTGTTAATTAAGAAAATAGAATAATAATTAGTAAATTAGATTCAAATGATGTTTTAATATAAACAATAGTTTTTAAATCTTGCCCCAATCCTTAACATCTTATGGGTACGTGATTAGGGTTGTAAAAAAAACTCTTTATTTGTGAACGGCTCGTGTTTGGCTCGTTAAGCAAACGGCCCGAACACGAACACACTTTTTGAGCTCGAAATATAAACGAGCCGAACATGAACTGAGCCTGGCTTGCTCGTGTTCGGCTCGTTTACACCCCTACTCCAGGCTCAGCCCGTGTTCGGCTCGTTTACACCGCTACTCGGGATTCCTTCGACCGAACAAATGGAATTAAAAGGGGTGTATGTTAGTGGAGAATAGTGACATAGTGATTAGGGAAAGAATTAAGAAATAATTAAGGTTACTTAAATTAATTAAATTTATAACTTTAAATTTTAATTAAATTAATTAAATTTATAACTTTAATTTTTTATATCTCTCAATCTATTCATAATTAATATATATTGTTTTATATCAAATTGTTCGATTTAACATGTAAAATTTTATAAAATTGTTTCAATCAAATTTTGGGGAGATGAAAATTTTGAGGTACTTTGTGTGTTGCCAAAAATTTTATCCGATTTCTCAAAAATTGCTTATTACAATCTTCCATCCTAAAAAAATTATCATTGAAATTCATGAACTCTACATCAACTATGAAGATAAAGCCGAAGTGATTACAAAAATTTGTTCTTGTGAAATGATAACAAAAATATATCAAACTCTATGTATCTGCATCAGTGGCAACATGTTCTCTTGGTTCATGATGCATTAGGGAATAGACCCCCCTTCGGCAAATATTCTGTCTTGGTTGCTCCTTCCGAGCAACAGTATCAGCTTGTGTTATCCTCTACTGAACACTTAGATGTTGATCCTTCCTGAGAATTTCTTTGAGCTGGATCCCTTCCTGAATGAGCATGTGATGTAGATCTCTGAAGAACATTAAGGCAATTTTTCCTCTGATGTGCAGCCTATGCCCTTTTTGAATTGGGCGAGTATCTTCCCATCTTGAGTCCTCTAGTTTGAGCTAGTGTATGTGAGTTTCAATCGTTTTGTACTGTGTGAGTGCTCTCCGAGTCTCGGGCAAGTGACTTTGGGAGTCTAGATAAGTGGACATTGCAGAGCTCAAGTCGAGCAATCTTTAGAGAGAAGTAACCCTTGGAGAGCTTTGGGCAACTGACCTTTGAAGTTTCGCATTCTTGGTTTCCATTGATTTCACCATACATCCATGGTCTAATTTGGACTGTTATTCAAGTATATAATTATAGAAGCTATAGGCATTTAAAAAGTACTCCACAATCACAATGGCACATATTCCCTGGTATTTTCTGGGTTTCAATATATGATACTTTAAATTTAAAGATGTTAGGAAATTTTAGCTTTAACCAATCACCATGGATAACACATTGAATGAATGCTTGTGAATATTTGGTTTATTCTTTGAAATGTATGAATAATTATTCATCTGGATTTACTTTAGGAAACTTGATAGAACAGAGTCTGCTTTCATGTAAATGTGAATGTGAATGGAGTTACTGAAGCCTTTAATTTTTCCGTGAAAGTTTTAGCTTTTAAATAATCACCATGGCAAACCCTACTTTTCTGTTTTGATATGACAGTTGCATGTTTCGTCCCTGTTGCTTTGTGAACCAAGCACTAGTTTTTAGTTTGCTAACTAGAGCAGTGAAACGCCATCCAGATTAATTTTTTGAGCATCTAATTAGCAGGATATTTTATAGAATATGTTTGAAGCCATTCTTTATCAGTTTATGGCTGTGATTTTCAACTCCATATTCATTTTTTTTTCTGTGACCTCATATTCAATTGCATCAGGAATTTTGATTAACCTTTCGTGAAAGGACATTTGTTAATGCTGTTTGTGACGATATTTTTGGTTATTTCTATAGGCTGTGCATGATGGAAATCATGTTTTCTTCTTGCTGCAAGTGGATGGGGAGTATGCTTACTCTCAAGGGTATGTTACTAAAATCGTGATTCTGCTAGCTCTTGCTTTACCAAGCCTATGCTGTACCAACGACTTATATTTTTACATTATAATGAAAAATATATTTTGTTTGCCTATGATTTATGGGTTTCTCGGGACTTAATAAAAAAGTATCACAGGGTGTCAAATACAGGCAAATTCTTTTTTTGTTTAATAATTATCTCAAAATCCTCGACGTTTCTCCAAAATTTTGTATGCTACATTTCTTTTCCTTTCAGTTATTTAGTATTCTTTGATATTATTACTGATGCTGTACTGTGACTACAGTCGAGAAAACAAGTATGATAGGGTGCTATTTGGAAAAAATCCCCTCAACAACTGCACTATTTAGGCATGGATAACGAGCCTCACAGCTGTGCTGTTTAGAATAAAATGATTAGAAAAACATCTGCTTTCTATGATTTATTCTTTATGGTAAACAAAGCAATAATCATATAAATTTGTCCGTAGTTGAGATTTGGGAGTTTAGAAGAGAGAAGTTGGTACACCGTGAAGTTTATCAAAGATTGTTATTTAACCATATACCCCTGTATCAATTGCCTCCGAAGATCTATTTATGCAACAAAGCATGCTGTTTGCTCAATATAAAACAACGTAACACATGCATTAGTTGTTCTAAATCGGGATTTCCCATGCTAGGTTACGGTTGGTTGATGTGACTTTTGAGGTCTTTTACGAGGACCTTCAGAAATCATAAACTAAGTATCATGAACATTACGAAATAGGCCCTTGCCTGATGAATTATAATTTAAATGGCAATCAGTGTCACACTACACTTCTCGTACATTCTATGTGAGTGTGGATTATGTGCAACTTAGTTTGCATGCCAGCGAACATGATTTCCTATGTTTCTGTGCTTTGCTCTGCACCACATGCTAAGATGTAGGAGCATATCTACATTTAGTTCCACTAGATTCCATTCGAAATTAGAAATCGGCCTGAATATTATCGATTCCAAGATGCCTAGAACTATATATAAAATTGAACTGATGGACACGAGCATCTAAGACTAGAGCCAATTTTTTTCAAGTGGAATAAAAAGATATAACTTTTAAATATTGTGATTATTAGATATGTGAATTGTTAGGGCTTCAAATGAACTGGGCATTCAACCAGTTACTCGTGGCTTAGCTCGATTAAATCTCGTTTATGATCATTTGATTAGTTAATTGAATGAGCTTGAACAATTTCATAAATACTAGGTTACAAATGAATAAACTTGAACATTGTACCATTTAATTCATTTATATTCATGAATGGTATTGTCCTTGATCAAGCTCATTACGTTTCGATTAAACCCCATTTATGTATAGCGACTTTTAAACTTTTATTTTTTAGGCTCAACAAGTTTTATTTTATACGGCCCATTTATCCTTTCAAGTAAGCTGCTCGTATAAAACTCGATTACGGCTCAATTATGACTCGTTTATTTAGTTAAATAAGCTACTGATTAATAAGCTTGAAAATCTCTATATAATACTAGCTCAAATCAAGCTCGAGTCGAGTGAGAATATGTTCTAATAAACAAACTTAAGCTCGATACAATCCTAAAATCTTAAATTGAGCTCTAGCCGAGATCAAATAGGCTTTTAATAGACGAAGTCAAGTCCGAACAAGCAGCTGCTGGGATTTGCTTGTTTTGTTTGCAGCCCCATAAATTGTATACATTAATTTTTTTTGATAATTTCCGTGCCTAAATGTTATCTTTTTTACTAATTTTACTATGAAAAGCCTTTGAAGATGGTTCCTATGAGAATGTATTGCTTTCTCTAGTGTTTTGATTACCTCACCAGGTGTACTTTGTTTTAATTATGCACTTGGACTCTCTTTCATGGCTATATTTTGTTCCTTTTTCGGCATGTAACTAGTTCTCTTCCTTGTCCATACACAAGATTTTATGTTCATTGTTGTTTCCTTTGACTTCGTAAGCTATTATTATCACTGGAATCGCTCTGTTGATTGCTATATTTTTGGTACTATAGCAGGCGGTGGTAATTGGTGATTTTCTTACTATAGCTTTGTTTGGCTTTTTTGTTTGTTCTAGCTATTGTAGCAGAAATTTGATATTGTTGGAAACTCATTGTTTTGTTGAAATTAATGTTTAAAACTTGTTCTTACTGGAATTCTTGTTTTTTTAAGAAACTTACTGTTTCAGCCCAAATTATGGATGATTTGTAGAAGTTAATTTTGTCGTTTTTGGACTATAAATAGGAACCTTTGGGCATATGAAAATTATTGAATTTGTGACTGCTTGAATAAATATTATGACTACTTATTAATATGCTTTATTGGATGCTTATTCTTCAAGTGCTTTTCTATTTTTAACGACTGATCCCCGATTACAATATACAAGAGTTTAATCCTTTAATTATCTTGTTTAAATTTCTTCCTTTTCAACGGTACCAAAATCTTGACTCCAAAGTAAAGTAAGGTTTCAATTATGTCTTTAAATAGTAAGGATTTTATGCAAGTATACATATCGTTATCAAGTAATATAGAGCTTTCTGATTAAGCCCCGAATATCGATCCCACGAAGATCGCGGTAAATCACAGCGGCTTTCAAGAGAAGTTCTAGTCTACAATAACACGCCCTAGCTTGGAAGGCCGATAAAGGTTTGGTTTTAATTAAATCCTACAATTATTATTATAATACTACTTCTAAACTAAAATACTTAGTAAAACCAGAAAGTAGGGTTTATATATATTAAAAGTACTCTTCCTCATGCAATGAAATTAGTGACATGTGTAAAAGTAAACAAGTAGTGAGAGAGATTGCGACAAATAAGAGCAATTATATTATTTACCTTTATTTGGTTCTATAAAGAACATATGTTAATATGATGCTTTGAAATCTTGAAGATGGGTTAAGTTTGAAGATACTTAGCTACTACTCTAGGATTCACTCTTCTCCCTCCACTCTAAATGCTAACATCTCATATCAAAACTTAAAACATGAAACCAAATTGGGGGTTTTAGTCTGTCACTCTAAAGTCCTCTAATTTTACACCCATTAAAGTATATCTTAATATTTATTTGCATTCAATTATATGGACTACATTCTCACCCATATAATCTCATTTGATTCTTCATTAATAATTGACCGAAGTGATACTACATTGGATTCTTACATGTTCTTACAACGGTTTTAACATGCAAGTTGATCGAGTTTACATGTAAATGAAGAACAAAATAAAATGATTACAATATATTCTCACTCTACTCAATTCTATATCCTACACATGCATATTACTTCATTGTAAGAGGGAAGAGTAAAGAAAACTACTCACAACACATAGAGAAACAACAAGAACTTTTCATTGAACAAGACTTTGAAACCACACAAACAAAGTACTAGATTCAAATCAAAATACAATGAAAGTACTTATCTTTGATGGAAATCTCCTTACAATCCTCTCCAAGAACAAAATGAAAAGAAAGGAAGAAATCTCTCACTCTCTTTCTCTCTTACCTTGTCGCCCCACTTGGGGCTCACGCCCAAGTGATCTTCTTCTTCTCCAAGCCTTCTTCTCCTCTTCTAATAGTTCCTCTCCCTTCTCTAAATCTTCTTCTTCAAGAGTTTCTAAGCCCTAATTATATTTCCCAAGAGATACTTAATTGTCTCTTCAAAAAGAGTCCACATTCAATGAATCTTTCAAAGGGTGCATTAAGTGCCTCTTCACTCCAAGAGACACATCTCTTCAATAATAACTCCTTCTAACCGCCCCAAATCCTTCTAGAAAGTCCATTTTATTATTTCCAACGAATTCCCCAGGAGACACACTTCGCAACGCTTCAAAAATCATCCAAATCCGACGTTTCTTTTATAAGTTATGGCAAAAACCGTCACTGGAGGCTATGCGCCGATTTCTGGCGGTTAGGCGCCACTGCTTGGCTGCTATGCGTCAACTGGTGGCGGTTAGGCACTAGGCACAGGTACATAAGTGTTCGGTTCGACCCGTTTTACTCTGGTATGCTCCGGTTCGACCCGTTTTGCTCCGGTATGCTCCATTTTGGTTCATTTTTGTTCTTTTTGCTCCAATCACTCCAAATTATTCAATTTGATGTACCTACAACCAAAAACACATGAAAACATACATTTAAAGTGCAATATCATTATAAAATTTAACATAAAAAGTAGTACATTTTTAGGTGGATCAACGACTTTCTAGTGATGTTTATTCTTGTATTTGTGTGTGGCCAGAATTATTTAATTGATAACTTTCATCCTTGATTTTTCTTCTAAATTATTTAGTGATCGATTTGTTTTAGTAATTACAGTTTTGTCAAATTTGTTAAAGCTGATTTTCATTTATATGTTGTGAATTCTAATCGCGGTAAAATTCTTTATATATTTATACATTCCTTATGAAATTTTTTAAGGAATGAATAACATGTTTTATGTTGTTGTTGTATGAAATTTCATGTTTGGAATGAATATCATGTTTTATGTTTTTGCATTAATAGAGATAAATCTTTGCCTAAATTCAAATTTAGAGAATCTTAATCACAACTTATGTGTTTAGTTTAGTATGTGTTAGAAGTTTTTTTAGGAAAAGAATTATTTTTGTTAAAAGTTATGAGGATTAGATTTATTTCCTTGGATTGTATATATCCTATTTTAGATTTATTTCCTTTCTTATTTTATGTTGTTTCTCTTATATCCAAGTAATTATTATAAATTAATTAATTAGAGATATAAGTGTTATATCTTTCTTTTCATGTTACTTTCTTTTTCTTGTCTTTCTATTCTATTATTCATGTAAGGATATTTATATTCCTTTCTCATATTAATAAAATTATTTCGTTGAATTCTGAAAATCAATCTAGTATCAAAGTCTTGAAATATATCCTAGAGTCTCCAGCCGCCGGAGACTTTCTATTACCTCCAGCCAACAATCTAAGCCGTGTTGCAGGCCCTTCATCCGCCTACTCCTTTCAAATTTTTTTTGCCGGAAACTTCCTCTCTATGCAGGCCCCGCCGCCAGAATCTCCTCTTGTAGCCTTTCTTGCTGTCGGAATTCCCTCATGCAGTCCCTAGATGTCAGAATTCCTTTCCCTGTAGCCCTAGCTGTCAGGACTCTCTGCGAGAACTAGCCGCTGGAACCTCTTGCAGGCTGCTTACTGCTGTTTTTTTTTTCAGCTGACGGCCCCTTCTCCCCGTTGGAAACTCCCATCCCTGCAAGGTTCAACCTCTCAATTCATTGATGGCTCTTACATCGCTGGCTGAAAACTCTTGTTGCTGCAGTTTTCCTACTGGCTTTTACTGTCGAACCTTCATGCAGGCTACTACAGGTTTCCCTGCTATTTTCCAGTAGGTTTCTGTAGTTTTTGTAGTTTTCTTGCAGCCTTTACTTTAGCCGCCACAACATAGATGATTCAACCATCATGACTGCGGTTCTTATTCTCGTCTGCGGCAACAGTGAACCCCACTGCTAGCTCCAATTGTCGGATTGCGATCGCTATAGATCTGATCGAAGAATGTACCTACGCTATTAATTGGGCTATCAAGAACGACCTTCGACTTGGTGATGCCGTCATTGTTCTTCATGGTCGCCCCACTTCTGTTATCTATGATGCTAACTGGGGATTGATAAAACTCTCCGTTTCGGAGGCCGCGACTACCACTGAAGAGCTTGTCTCTAAGTAGTCGCAATAGGAACTTGAAGAAAATTTTAACGACTTCACAATCGCCAAAGCACAACATCTTGCCCAGTCGCTTGTAGAGTCTCATCTCCCCATCAAGATCTACATTGTAACGAATCTTGAGATGAAGGAGACGTTCTGCCTCGAGGTAGAGAGGTTCGGGCTTAGTGCTGTTTTTATGGGTAGCAGGGGATTTGGGGCGTCTAAGAGGAGCTACAAAGGGAGGCTTGGTAGCATCCACGATTATTGTGTTCACCATTGCGTTTGCCTGTGGTAGTAGTGTGGTACCCTATCGAATCTGTAGGGGGCCTAGCTGAAGATGTGGTCACTTCTAACGTTATAACTGCTACTGTGATTAACAAGGCTCCAAAGTTTTTTTTCCTGCAGCAGGTAGTTCGGAGCTCTTCCCTGCAGCATAGTAGGTCCTCCTCGAGTGCTCTTCCCTATAGCAGGACCTCATCTGGAGCGCTTTCCCTGCAGTAGCCCCCTCCTTTGGAGCTCTTTGCCTGCAACAGGCCCTGCTCCGGAGCACTTCCCTATAGCATGCCCTCCTCCTAAGCACTTCCCTGTAGTAGTCCCTCCTCCGGAGCTCTTCCTTGCAACACGCCCTTGTCTGGAGCATTTTTTTGCAGTAGGCCCTCCTCTAGATTTTTTTCCTGTAGCAGGCTCTCCGAAGCTTTTTCCTTAAGCAGGCCCTCCTCCAAAGCTTTTTTCGAAAGCAGACCCTCCTCTGGAGCTTTTTCCTGAAGGAGACCCTTCTCTAACTTTTTTTCCCATAGCCGACCCTCCTTCAGAGTTTTTTTCTGCAGCTTGCCCTCCTCCGAAGCTTTTTCCAACAGTTGGCCCTCCTATGGAGCTTTTTCTTGCAGCTTTCTCCTTCGAAGTCTTTTTCCTGCAGAAGGGCCTTCTCCGGAGTCTTTTCTTGCGGTAGGCCTACCTCTAGAGCTCTTCTTTTTTTCCCTACAGATGCTCTTTCCTTTTACTTACAGGCCATACCCGACAGCTTTTCCTGTAGGTGTTATTCTTTTTTTATCTGCAAGCCATACTCTGCAGCTTTGCGGTAGATTTTCTACTTTCCTGCAAATATCATTGCAACATTACCTGTAGAAGCGTTTCACTTGCCTACAGACACTACAGAAACTACAGTCAAAAGCAATTTTAGTGAACTAGAAGTTAGCTTTTCCTATAGGTTTTTTACTTCTTTGCAAACTTCCCTGCAGCATTACCTATATGACCCTTCCGCCTACTTATAGACACTGCAAAAACTACAACCAACTAAAAATATCTTTAAATGCTCTTGGGGTTGATTACGAAGTATGAGATGAAGACTTCAAGTTCTACCTCACAAAGAATTTTCCTCGCCTATTGTTTGGTATTTTCATATCCAAGTTGAACAGGGTTGTCAACCTTGTTTTAACTTGTGGGGGAGTGTTAGAAGTTATAATAGGAAATAATTTTTTTCTGTTATAAGTTATGAGGATTAGATTTATTTTATTGCATTGGATTTATTTTCTTTCCTATTTTTGATTTATTTTCTTTCATATTTTAGCTTTCCTATTTTATGTTGTTTCTTTTATCTCGAAGTAATTATTATGAATTGATTAAGTGGAGATATATGTGTTATATCTTTCCTTTCATGTTATTTTCTTTTTCTTGTCTTTCCTTTTCATTTCAATAAAACTATTCCGTTAAATTCTGAAAATCAACATTATGTGATTCTAAGTTTGTAATTTTACATTAGGAGTGAAGTGCCAAAATAGTCTCTTGACTATTTATATGGGTTCGTTTTAATCTCAGAGTCTATAAAAGTACCAAATCAGTCCCCGTTTTTTTTAAATTGGGACACTAAAAGTCCTTCATGAGGACTAATTCAGCCCTAATTTCAAGATTCAGGGACTAATTCAACTCTTCCATATACTTTTGGACTAAAAATAACCCCTTGTAAATTGTTAGGGGACTATTTTGACATTTCACTCTTTACATTAGTGGCCCTAGATTTCAAGATGTCCTCCATCGTCTTTAAAATAACCAGTTATTATAACTATCGAGCTTTGGGGAATACTTGATAACTGAAACGAATTTCTCCAAAGTAATATTTAATTTCTTGGTTCATATTGCACTATTAGGCATAGTGCCCCTTTTTTTGGACATTTCACCAGTATGATGTTGATGACTGATGTTCTGCCGTTTTGCAAATGCAGTGAAAATACGAAATGTCCTTCTGTTGCTCTAATGTTTCAACTAGGGGAGAATGCTTCATATCATAACGTAAGTGCATATTGCTTTCCAAATGCTGGTTTGACATCAAAGAGAAGATTGACTAGCCAAATTTACAGAGTAAACTTCGTGAAATTTATAAGATTTGGTTGCAATAGGATAGCGTTGGCTAGCCCTAGGTACATCCCATAAAAAGATGCATAATTGTGATTACCATTCCTATGCTCATCTTAAACCTGCGCCAACTACATTGATTGGATACTAATAAAACGTCTCTCTTGTAAGATGGGAGGGTGCAAAAACTTACCTGGATCCTGTAACCATACGACTTGTCGTGGTCATGAAGTTGATATTATGCATTTCTCCATAGGAAATGCAATTCCAGGTCGGCTCTATGGTGCCAATCTAGTGGACAATAGTGAGGGCACTGGTGGCGATAGGTATGCTTTAAGCTTGTTTTTGTTTTCATCGTAGTCTGATTAACTGTTTAGCCTAATTCATTTTCTTATCTGTTTTGGTGTTAATTACAGGTTTGGCCATCTTGTTGATGTATATGCATGGAATCCACATTGCATCTATCTTGATGGAAAGCGTCCCGCAGGTACTTGAAAATTAATCTTCTGCAGGCAAATGGTTACATATGCATAAGCTTGAATTTGTATTATTATTCTATATTTTACAAGATGAAGTGGTGCTCACATGAAGATGAATGTGCTACTCATTTGCTACTCATTCTGCATGGCTGTAGAACCATGAAGGGGTACATTTGTGGGGTTGGAATTTATATTCTGTATATTCCAGATTAAATGAAATTGTCATTCAACAATCTTCTCTAGAGCAACCTAGAAGTAACATATGCATGTGATGATGTCGGGATTTTCGTCATGCATTCGTCAGAGTAATCAAAATTGTTATATAACGAGCTTTTTAAGGAGCAACCGTAAGCAAAACATTACCAAATGAATCCTTCTTTTCTTAACCCAAAATTTCAGTCAACTAAGTTGATATAAAGGACCGACAACTTAGTCCTCTTGTTGTCTATGATCTTCTCCACTTTATTGCGATTGAATCCCTTTTTTTTCTTTGCTTGCACATTGCTGTTAATAGAAAGCTTGGCTCAACATCCTCGTTATTATATTTTTGAGTCAAATCTTTATACTTAAAATGCTCTCAATAAGGAACAAATTTTTCATGGTCTGATTTCTCTATCTAAAATTAAGGAAAGATGTAATGATAATTTATCATTTGATTTTCAAGTTATTATATTTTTGAGTCAAATCTTTATACTTAAAATGCTCTCAATAAGGGCTACTTCAAGCCTACCTAAATTTGATGGAGCGATATTCTATTATGCCTTCCCCTCTATTGTTTGTAGCACCTATAAATATAATTTCAACAGTTTTGCTTTCGTAGCTGTGATTTCTATCGGTTATCCTTAGGGCTTTATGAAAATGATTAGAACCATTTCTATTTGGTCATCTGTTAGACTGCTACACTCCTTGTTAGCCTGTATACTTTGGCATTTAGCTATACAACAGCCCACACCAAAATGATTGAAATGAATAGTATTTGTAGATGCATTTTACAATTTGGATGCTACATTGAGAAATTGTTATATATGATATTATGAAAGTTGCAGTTACTGAAAATATCGTATTAAAAGTATTGTTAGCGAAATCTAAAAGAAATGCCCAAGAAAATTGCGAATGACTAAAAGGTAGGCTTTGTATTTTATTTTCAAAATGCAAATAACTCTGGTAATGAATATGTAAATTTTTTTAATGTTTGTTCTGCATATTTATCTGCACTCTAGTATGAAATAGCTTTTGCCAATTTTGTCTTATTCCATGGAGAGCATAAGGTGTACCATGAAGTTAGAAGCTAAAAAGGCTGAAAATATTAGAAAGAAAGAAGTGCTTATGAAAGGTTACATAGCTTATAGCCCTTTGAAAGGGCTTGGATAAAATTCAGTTAACTTAAATGGATGTAAAGGGATAATAAATATGAACCATCAATGCTAATGATGTGTTTCTTGACAACTATGTTGGGTTTATTTGCTTACTATTTATTCACCTTTATCAAAAAAATGTCTCAGGAAACAGTTCTTACGCACAAAATGATTGGCAAGGGGCATGGTGGCATAGTATGATCACTATCCATTCAGGTATTTTTCCTTTATATATGATTTGCTCAATACTATTGTAGGTATATTTCTTCCCCTGCTCTATTTTGGGATCCTATTGCATAATCTGCAAGCTCAACTCTTCTTGTGGGAGCGAGCTTTTTCTTTAAAACTGATTTTCATTCATTGATGAACAAGGCATGTAGCAATGCAGGCATATTTAGGGCATATATACATGCAGAACCTACCAGCGTTTTAAGTATTGCACGTTAGATATTGCTTGCGGTGAGCTCACGTTCTCAGGAAGAATTTAAGAACTCATGTCAGCTTTTAGTCAGCATTTTAGGGATATTTAGAAAAGTATATTTTTCTTGATTCAGTGTAAAATAGCAAGCTGGATAACATGTTGAATCCCCAAGTAGGATAAAAATAACTTGTTAGATGGTTTGTCACTATAAAAAATGCATTTTAACTTGCTATCCTTCTTGTTAGTTTTTGATCAGCATTCACCCGCTTCCTGGGAGTGATCGCTTCTTACCAACAGATTAACATAGAATTATTTGAGAGCGTCATTTGCATTGTGTTCTTCCCCTTTGAATTTTATCTCCCACTGCAGTTTTAACGTGCATTAACCTGCTTCAAGAATCATCCCAAGCTAATGAGTGCACGTCTATTTTCCTTGGTTTGCTGAGTAAAACTGCAATATGTTGACTCTGCATTTCCTGATATTCTTTTTTATGGTTCAATGTTTGAATAAAAAATATTTCAGGGCTGGTTGAAGATGATAGCCCATATTCCAAAAATGGCGTGAAGGGCACATATTATTTCGAGTTTACAAGACCTCTAAGGACAATGGACCGTTCTCAACAGGTTAACCCGTTTTTCACCCTAAATAATTCCTTCAATTTGATATATTGAGTTTGATTTACTATATGACTAACACCAACACGTGCTTAGCTTGTATGTATATTAATGGCATTTTTTCTGTATTCCATCGGAAGCATAAAAAACGCATATTTAAAAAGAAAAGAATCCTATAAATACATTCATTAGGTAATTTATTAAAATCTAAGTTTGCTGTCAGACTTTCATACTATTATTGATGGTGGATTTTGTGGAAAACTTTCTTTGTAATTTCATCTATTTTATTCATTAAATACACTTATTCAACCATCTTCAACCTTATTAACAAAGCTCTAAAATTGTTTTTTACGACTTCATTTTTTATATTTAGGAGATATGTACTGTATTTACGTTTCCAACCCAGGTTTTTTCTCCAATATAGATATAGACTGAAAGGAAAATTTTATAAGATGGTGTTGAGACCCACAACAATGCTCTATTGCGCGGAATGTTGGCCTTTAAAAGAGAAGCACAATACTTAGTTAAGTGTTGCCAAGATGAGAATGATTAGGTGGATGAGTGGCTTTACACTTAGAGATAAAATGCGAAATGAATATATCCGTGATAGGGTGGTGTAGCTCCAGTGACGGACAAAATTAAAGAGAGTCATCTTAGATGGTTTGGTCACATTAAAACGTCAACCATCTGATGATCCGATTAGGTGAGTAGATGTTTTAGATTGGACTTATGTGAAGAAAGGCAGAGATAGACCCAGGAAGAATTTGGCTTATTGTATAAAAAATGATCTTAATTTATTAGAACTAAATGAAAATATGACACTAAATAGGATGTAATGGAGAAAAAGGATTCATGTAGCCGACCCCACGTAGTGGGAATAAAGCTTTGTTGTTGTTGTTGTTGATGTTGTTGTATAGATATAGCTATTTCAGCTTATTAATACCAAGTTACTGTGATTCAAAAATTTCAGGATGTGCAGTTTGTTATTGGAGAGACGAGCAGGGTGGCTGCTGCTTTCTGGTATCCAACTGGAGGGAAACCATGGATCAAGTCTCAACACTATTCCGCTAGCTGTGATTGGTTGCCATTGGACATAGTGGCGCCTTCTTCCTCTTCTTACATGACTTCATCAAAAAGTTCGTGGGATGCTGCTACTGCCTTTTCTTTGCTTCTGTCAGTGATCGCCTTCTGCGTCTCAGTCTTTGTTGGATACTGGGTTTCTAGAAGTAAGGCTGTGCCTTTCACACCTATTGATGGCTTATGATTAACAGTTTAGATGATTTTTCTCCACTCTAGAAGACGTCCCAAAAACCACACAGAATTCTTTCATTATATTTATTTTTCATATTCTCTTGTAGCTTTTGGGGCGTTGATGTTACTGCATTGAGGTGATTTATTTTGCAGCATTTATCCTACTAAAATTCTTGTGGTGGTTGCTATATCAGATTATAATATATGTAGTGTCTACTTGTGAATACTATCATCTTGGAATTTGTAAATGACCGCTTCAAAGTAAATCAATCTGCCTGAAAGTTAAGCCTTGGTTAATTTGTTGCTGTTTTTTTTTTAAATTTTTTTTTATTTCTGGTAATCTTGTTGCTTTTGTTTACGGTTATGATGACTTGTAAATGCAACAGAAAAGTGACATGATTTTGAGCTTTTTCATTATAAAAAAATTGGTAATTACGGGCTGAAAAATCAGTAAGTAATCATTGATTTTTCATCCGGTAACACAGATTTTTGATTGATTTCTAGCTGAATTTAGTCAACCGGAAAAAATAGTCGGTAAAATATTACTGATTGTTTTTCTTCAGTAGGAAAGAGTTTTGGGTGATTCTTTTAGTCAGTAAATTTTACCAATAAAATTTTCAGTCTGCAAATTTACTGGTTGGGATCCGACTGAAAATCAGGGAAAATTTTTCCATCAGGACTCCGCACGTACCTCTACGTGCGGAGTCCAATTACAGGACGCCGCGTGGCATCCTGCCACGTATGACGCCACGTGGCGTCCGTGGGTCCCGCTCAGAAGAGAAAACG
This sequence comes from Papilionanthe hookeriana x Papilionanthe teres, assembly GCA_022702705.1. NCBI lineage: Eukaryota > Viridiplantae > Streptophyta > Magnoliopsida > Asparagales > Orchidaceae > Papilionanthe > Papilionanthe hookeriana x Papilionanthe teres. The sequence goes on along the minus strand of CM040433.1, from coordinate 88,896,823 downwards.
ATTGAGAGAATTTACGACCCGGCCCGAAACCCGGACCGAAATATTTCCCGCCTGTTCCGTTCCGTCAAAATAATTTGCCGCGAAATGGAAGATAAGATCGTTAGATTGCGAGTGAAATTTTTTTTTTGAGCTCGGGTTCTTCTATTCGCACCTTAGTGTCCGGGATTCGAAAAATTTTGCTCTCCATGGACGGTGAAATGCCCGAGGATTTAAACCCCCATCATTCTCCCTTAATTTCGAAGAACTAAAGTGAGTACTTGTTATTTTTTTGTTTTACTTTACGTTAGTTGGTTTATGGTATTGATATAGGTTTAGGGAATTTTCTTTAGGGTTTACATCAAGAAGATGAATTAATATGTTGGTGTTATTACTGTAGTTACGTTTGTATTATTGTGGTGTTATTCAATTGTTATTTTAGTGTTATTTTGTGTAAGTTGAATAAAATATTGTGTTTAAGGTTTTACTGAAGTCTTCTTGTGATTTTTAGTTGGTTTATGGCTTTGATATAGGTTTAGGGATTTTTCATAGGGTTTACTTTGAAGAAGATGAATTAATATGTTGGTGTTATTACGGTAGTTACGTTTGTATTATTGTGGTGTTATTCCGATGTTATTTTAGTGTTATTTTGTGTAAGTTGAATAAAATTTTGTGTTTAAGGTGTTACTGAGCGTATTACTTGTGATTTTTAGTTGGTTTATGGCTTTGATATAGGTTTAGAGATTTTTCTATAGGGTTTACTTTGAAGAAGATGAATTAATATGTTGGTGTTATTACGGTAGTTACGTTTGTATTATTGTGGTGTTATTCCGGTGTTATTTTAGTGTTATTTTGTGTAAGTTGAATAAAATATTGTGTTTAAGGTGTTACTAAGGTCTTCATTGTGATTTTTAGTTGGTTTATGGCTTTGATATAGTGTTTAAGGATTTTCTATAGGGTTTACTTTGAAGAAGATGAATTAATATGTTGGTGTTATTACGGTAGTTACGTTTCATTATTGTGGTGTTATTCGGTGTTATTTTAGTGTTATTTTGTGTAAGTTGAATAAAATTTTGTGTTGAAGGTGTTACTGAAGTCGTTATTGTGATTTTTAGTTGGTCTATGGCTTTGATATATGTTTAGAGATTTTTCTATAGGGTTTACTTTGAAGAAGATGAATTAATATGTTGGTGTTATTACGGTAGTTACGTTTGTATTATTGTGGTGTTATTTTAGTGTTATTTTGTGTAAGTTGAATAAAATTTTGTGTTTAAGGTGTTACCAAGGTGCTGCTGTGATTTTTAGTTGGTCTATGGCTTTGATATATGTTTAGGGATTTTTCATAGGGTTTACTTTGAAGAAGATGAATTAATATGTTGGTGTTATTACGGTAGTTACGTTTGTATTATTGTGGTGTTATTCTGGTGTGGGAGTGTTGTTATGCTGGTCTTATTATTGAAGTATTATTCTAGTGTTATCATGGCTTTTCGATGCTCTTTTGACAATGTCTAACGTTGTATAAATATATTCATCAAATATGCAGTCAGGTGAGGCTACAGAACCTTGCAATCCAGCAATTACAGAGATGTTTTTGAGAAGCAACGTCTGCAATGAGGGAGAAGCTTATGAAAGCTATCATATCTATGCACATCACGTAGGGTTCACAGTTCAGAAGGACCACACTAGCTATCGGCCCAACTCCGGAAGCCGAAGAGCAAAGATTATATATGCGGGAAAGCCGAGCTACAAGAAAGAGCCTAACAACACGAGAGAACGTTAAGTACAAAAATCGGACACGAGGACCGGTTGTAAGGCCATGGTTCGATTTGCGGTTGACCTTGAGGGCAACCGGACAGATGGCAAAATTCATTGAAAATCACAACCATCTTTTGGCTGAAAGTGGTGATAAACATCTTCTTCGTTCGAGCAGAAGGATAAGTGAGTTGAATGCAGATGTCTTAAGATCCATGACAAGTGTGGAATCAAAGCAACAGATGCATACAATTTCATTGCTTCGGAGGTTGGTGGTGTCAAAGAGAAAGAAGACAGAAAATTGAGCAGGGAGATGTCAATGCACTAATACAGCTGTTCATGGAAAGGCAGGCTGGTGATAGCATGTTTGCTTGGGATTTCCAAACAGATGAGTCTGGAAGGCTAACAAACATTTTCTGGAGCGATGGATTGTCCAGGTTGGATTATGATTGTTTTGAGGATGTGATAATATTTGACACAGTCTACGGATTAAATAAATATAACTTATGCTTGCGCTCCATTTGTGGGGGTTAACCACCACTGGCGTAACGTACTTATTTGGAGTTGGATTTACGTCCGATGAGACCACCGATTCATTCGTGTGGCTTTTCAAATCTTTTGCTCGAATAATGGGAGAGAAGCACCCAAGTAATAATATTTACCGATCAGGATCAAGCAATGGCAAGAGCCATTGCAGAGTGCTTCCTCGGACACGTCACATATTATGTCAATGGCATATCCATAAAAAACTTCCTTCGAAGGTGAATTGTGGAGTTCGTACTAAGAGCATCCGTGGTCTTTTTTATAAATGCATGAGTAAGTGTGACACCGAGGCGGATTTCGAAGAAACTTGGTCATTAATGATTGAAGTTAGGGAACTTCAGAATAATACGTGGTTGGCTGAAATGTATCGTCACAGGCACAGATGATCAACAACATTTAATAAGGATGTATTCAGTATGAGAATTTTATCGACACAGAGGAGTGAGTCAACCAATAATATATGTCATAATGTTACAAAACCAACTAGCTCTCTAACGGATTGTTTCATTGGACTTGAAACCATCATGAAATCTTGGCGTCGCAACGAGAAAGATGAAGATTTCAAATGCGGCTGATCCGTCACAAAGCCCATGGTTAAAAGCAATCCCGTCTTCGAGGCAAGCAGTGCATTCTATACAGGAAGCTTTATTTAATGTTTGAAGAAGAGCTAATGAATGGATTATGTGGGCTTACAATTGAATTATCTCATGGATAGCGAGGGTAGATACAATGTAATGAGTTTGGATGAGGAGGGGACAATGCGGCAGTGAACCGTATTAGTCGACGGAGTTAGTGCTGAGGTTACATGTACTTGCAAAAAATTTGAGATGATGGGACTCATTGTGCTCCCATGCTCTATTTGTGCTCAATGTTGTGAAAATAAAGGTGATTCCGGATAAGTATTTCTTATCATGCTTGGTCTAAAAATGCTAAAAGGGATATCTACAATAGGCATGGATGTAGAGATATGAGAAATTTGAATGTGAACAATGTTTCATCAAGTGCATTGTTATTCAAGTCCAGTTCTGAGAAATTTGCTTATCAACTCATAAATATGGCACAAGGACATGATGCAGCGGAGGAGTTGTTGTGGACGACATTTAAAAAACTATCTGTTGGCCTTGCTGACGTTCTAGCAGGGAGGAAATCTGAACCTACTACAACGACGAAAAAGAAAAGAATTCCAAAACTAGGACTTTCTGTCGACGACCCCGCAAAGATGCGGCCGAAAGGAGTCTCAACATCGAGATTGAAAGGATATTGGGAAAAAACTAAGAAATGCAAAAGTAAGAAGTCGTTGTTTCAGTGATGCTTTCTTTCTAAGTATGTTTAGTTTTGTTCTCTTCGGTAAATAATTTTCGGCTTTGCTTTCGTGAAAGGAACAACATGGGTCATCTAGCCAGTGAAGTTCGTTAATATATTCAAGGAAATGTTGACGGATTGTCTTACACGAGTGCGTTCAATTTATTCAATTCAGTTGGTTCTTCGATAGGATCATGCAATTCATGTTTAACCGTTTTTGATATTGTATTGCGGGAATACTATGAAACGCAACCGATCGGTACATACACTGGAATGCTAATGGATTCCACGAGTTAGTGATATGTTGTTTGGGTTTCTGTATGATATAGATGTATTTATTGTTGTTTAGGTCCCAGTTTGTTATAGATGTATTTATGTTTGATAAGTTCTTTAGTTTATTGTTTGTTGGAGAAATAATTCTGTCCTTGTTTTACTTAGTTTATGAATTGCTTTTGTAAGCTAGCAACTGATAATACCAGAATAATACAACTATAATTTTCTGATAAATAATACAAGGATAACCACAAATAACACGTAAGTAATACCTGTATAACACTCAATAACACGTAAATAATACGTAAATATTACGCTAATAACATCGGAATAATACAACGATATTTTTCTGGTAAGTAATACCACGTCAACCCCGGATAACACGTAAAAAATACGTTAATAACACCAAAATAACAGAAACATGAATGTCTGATAAATAATACTAGGGTAACCCCAATATAAGTAATACGCCAAAAATAATACAACTATAATTTTCTGATAAATAATACAAGGATAACCACAAATAACACGTAAGTAATACCTGTATAACACCCAATAACACGTAAATAATACACAAATATTACGCCAATAACACCAGAATAATACAACGATATTTTTCTGGTAAGTAATATCACGTCAACCCCGGATAACACGTAAAAAATACGTTAATAACACCAAAATAACATAAACATGAATGTCTGATAAATAATACTAGGGTAACCCCAATATAAGTAATACGCAAAAAATAATACAACGTTAATTTTCTGATAAATAATACAAGGATAACCACAAATAATACGTAAATAATACCTGAATAACAAAAAAATAATACGTAAATAATACGTCCATAATACGTCTAATAACACCAGTATAATAGAATGATAAATATATGGTCACTAATAACTGAATAACCCATAATAACACGTAAATAATGCGTGAGTACAACATATAGGATCGTACTCGTGTTACCGCGCGTTCGACTCTCATAAAAGATAAAAGCCCGTGTTACCGCGGCTTTTACTCGGCAAATAATCGTGTTACTATGGAATATTCTGGCTACAAATCGGCAATTAATCGTGTTACTGTCGCAAAAAATCGTAAAAAAATCGTGTTACTGTGATAAAAAATGCATTATTCTAATATAATATATATCTTATTAGAGATATTTATAAGCATACAAATATAATGTTCGTACTTCCGAAACAAACATACAAATACAAATATTTACAGCATACAAATATTTATTTTTTTGAAATATTTATAGCATTCAATTAGAAATAATTTTCAGAAACATTTATATTTTGAGTTTTTTAATTTCCAAAATAAAAGTAATATTTAATAGAATCAAATAATTTAAACTCTAATATTTTAATTAAAGATATATTGTTTTTATTTGCAGATTTAACCATTTTCTATACAGTTGCAGATTTAACCAAATTCTATTTACATATGTACCACCCAAAATCTATATATATTTTCTATACATTTGCAGATTTAACCCTTTATCTATACATTTTAAGTTCTCGCCAGGTTGCAAATATCATAAGCAAATTCTGTCCCGAATCTTAACATTTCCAATCGCCATTTTAAGTGTTGTTTCCAATCGGGTTCTTGGCCAGCACGATCTGTTTCCATGAACTCGCACACGAACATCCCACGATCAACGCTTGTTTGATTGTGTTGGTGCAAGCATATACTTATTGCATGAGGCCGATCGACGATTCTTGCCTCGAAAAGATGTCCACAATGTCGTTGCGAACAATCGAATCCGCTGAACGATTAGAATAGTAGAATTAGTAACATGTGTGTTATTATGAGTTGTTATGAAATAATATTTGGAACAACTTGAAATAATATTTGAAATAATAAATCGATTTTGAAATAATATTTGCAAGAGCATGTTTTAACTTACAACTTGTTGAGCATAGGCCTTATGAGTCGGCTTCGGAAGGAGTCATAAATTCTCCATCTAAACTTATTGATTTCGTGCACCAACAAAATCCAATGATCGTTATGTACAATCGGAAACAATATAGTCTTCGTGTAGTGTAAAGTCTCCGCAGTTATGTGATTAACAAATTGTTCGTCGTTGCCGTATTTCTTGTGCATCCGAATAACATAATTAGTTTAAGTTTAGCAAAATTTTTAAAAAATTCATGCAAATTATACTCGTCTCAAAATATTACCGGATATTGTGGTGAAACATATATGTAAGGCCGGTATATATCGAGTCTTCTCGTTGTTCGTTCCCGCAATAGCGTGACAAAAAGATCTATGTGCTCATTCCCGATAGACTTATGCAGCAGGAGATCTGATAGGGCTATTCTATCAATCATAATGCCTCCTCGATACAACACAATAATAATACTTGAATTGCACAGCCCTAGAACATGAATAATACATTAATAACACGGTAATAACACGATAATAATACAACAAAAACACATATAAAACAGTGTTTAATTAATGTTATTGCTTTATTTAGGATGCCGGTTATTGACTAAGAAAATTATTACATAGAGTAATACAACAAAAACACGAAAAGATATATGTTTTACTCGGTTATTGCAACCCTATTGGTGTGTTACTTGTGTATTATTGTTGTGTTATTCATGCTTTATAGTAATTCATGATTCAGAATTTACTTTTTTGAATGCCCTAAATCCTAAACCCTAGTATTCTTGAGGTTTAATAATATCTCAGGCTTGTTTTAGTAATTCTTTAAACCCTAAACCCAAAAAAATTCCTCATACCTTGACTTAACCGACCGCTTGGATGCCATTGTCTTCTCCTTCGCTAGCGCTAGCACCGTTCCTGTGTCTCGTGTGGTCGCCGGCGATAATGGGCGACAGTAATGGTCGTCGAAATTCAAGAAGATGCAAGATGTAAATGGCGGAAGGCGTTACGGTTCGGGAGAGACGAAGCGCTTTTTTTGAACGACAGACGGTCCGGGTTTCGGGCCGGGTCAAAAATTCTCTCATTTAATCGTTTTCTCTTCTGAGCGGGACCCACGGACGCCACGTGGCATCATACGTGGCAGGATGCCACGCGGCGTCCTGTAATTGGACTCCGTCCCGATGGAAAAATTTTCCGAAAATCAGATGCAAAAAGTAATGGTTGAAGAAAATAAGCAGTAATTAATTAGCCGTTGAAAAATCAGGCGTATAACAACAATAACTAAATAAATAAATAAATAAATAAATAAATGATGACTGTAAACATGAAAATTTTACATACATACAATATCAAAGTTAAACAGTTAACCTTTATGTCCATAATATATCATAATAACAATGAAAAAATAAAAATAATGATATTAAATGAAATCTTATTATATATGATTATAAATGTCGGCAGATAATTAATAAGACAGTGAAATAAATGCAAATGAATAAGTTTTACAGACAAATAACTCCCAATCGTCCTCGTCTTCCTCCTAAATTATAGATTTATGTTTAATTTTCTCATGTAGTTTTTAGGGGCGTTTATGCTTTTGCATTGTAATTTATTTTGCAGCATTTATCGTACTAAAATTTGTATGGTGGGTGTTATTTCAGTTATAGTACATGAGATGCTTGCTTCTGAATACTATCATCTTCGAATTTGTAAACGACGTCTTCAAAATAAATCAATTTGCCTGAATGTTAAGCCCAGGTTAAATTTGCTGTTCTTTTTTTTTTTGTTTGTATTTTTTTTTTCCCTCTATTTCTGATAATTTTGTTGCTTTTTTTTTTTTTACTTTACGTTATGATGAATTTACATTTTAGCAAAGGAAGAAGGTTTATGGTATGTTTGGGGCAGCTGCAGCTCATGAAATAGTTGTTGCGCAGCCAGTAAGCTGTTGCGCGGAATCTGCTGTTTGGAAGCTCTGTGTCTGTTTATTTTGTGAAGTTTGGAGTAGGTATACTGCAACTTTTATGAATAAATGACCTATCTACCCCGTCTAATATAACATTGTTTATAAGAAAATTAGTCTTTTATACATATCATATATGAAAACATATATCTAGTTTGAATATTGCATAATAAAAAGTAATATCTCACTAAACAGTAACACCGCAATCAAACTTAAAATAAAACTATTAAAATAATAAATAATATTATCATAATATTTTTTTAAAAATGCTGTCAATTAAATGAGATAATCCCTCTAAGAAAATTATGCACGCTGGATTAATATTGGCGGTGGAATCATCAAATTGAGCTGCCCATCTGAAGAGGCCTGTTATTTAATTTATTCCTCGGACAAATGCAAAGTTATCTCTAATAGTTATGTTTTTGTCGTGAAGCAAGCAGAGAACACTGCAATCTGCAGTAACAGTACAATACTCTGGAGGCACAAGAAGTTATCGAACTCATCTTTTCGAAAGTAAAATAGAAATATATCCCTAAACTCTAAATCCTAAACCCGGACTATCATGACATTGCATAATATAATATTTGAAGTAAATTTCTATTTTGACAATGAAAATTAGCTTTTTCATTGGAGGAAGACTTGAAAACTCTTACATCATATGAAACACTTCCCTCTCAGAGGTTATTTAGAAATGTGTAAGTAATCTAGTTAAGAGTTGTGGAGACGAGTTAGTTTTTTTATTGTCTTTTAATTTGAGATAAAATATGAAACAAATATATATGTGAGAGGACTGGTGTATTACAGTGACATAAACTATTAGAGGGAGACATCTTAATGGATTGCGAGTCAATGTTCAACCGCTTAATTTTTCATAGAACTAACATTACTAAGATGTTAAATAATCCCACTTCGAGCAAAGTTGATGTAGGCTCCAAATAAATTTGATCCAAATTTTGGCTCGGAGCTCGACATGCTTATTTCAATCTTAGGTTCATGTATGAGTCAAACCTAGAATCAATTTCGAAACGATTATCATTCAAGTTAATTTCATAGCCCTATACTATGTATCACCAAAAATATCTACCTACATACAAAGTAGTTTTTAGTATTTAATCATCTCAAGATTTGATAATTCCATATTTGTAGGTGTTGACCTCATTTTTGATGAGGTCTTCTCTTCTTCTTTTTAGTACTTAGGATCTACACTTAGAGCTTTCCTTTGACTATCATAGAGGATTAGAATTGGGACTCACCACTTAGAAATTCAAACCACTTCTTAACTCCCCGCAAACTCCACAAACTTGATTGTAGACCCCTAATCACCTAGAGGGTTGAAATCAAATGTGGAAGTTTAAAGGATGAGTTCCTATGGGACTCTTTGGCCTTAGGACCGCCCTGGGTGGCTTCGGTCGCAGTGAAGGGCCGACTTACACCCACACTGCACTTACACACTACACTTTCACACACCTCCTAAAACCACACCTATACCCAACTTGACCTCCTGACTCATGAAGGTGATTCACATCGATGATCCTTAACCCCTAACCCCTTGGCTAAGAGGGTTAGGAACAACATAGTGAATGCCTCGAGTGAGTCCCTTCATGGCTCATGTGGGCTTGATATGGCTTCATGGCTCAACAAAAACGATTTCATTCCACTTACATTTACCCAATCTTCAATTTTCCAAATTTTCAATTTTTGACCCCCGGGACCCCAATACCCTCCAAATACCCAAAATGCCCCTCTTGACCCAAAAATTCAAAAATTCAGAAAAATCCCAGAAAATTCCAAAAAATCCCAAATATTCTCATTTTCATTTTGTTTAACTACACCATGGGCCAATTTTGTCAATTTACCCCACTTTTGTCAAAATCCCCAATTTGATCCATTTATAACCCAAAGTGAACCCAATGTCAAACCAACCTACCCAATTGATCCAAATTCTAGTCCAATTCAATTCTAAACTTCAATTAAACATCCCCAACACCAATCTAGACCAAATCCAAGCCCAATTTGATTGGCATTTGAATCCAATTTCACTTTTGACCTTAAAGCCCAATTTGGACCCATGACCCAAACTTAGCCCAAACTAACCCAATTCAACTCCAATTAACCCCAAATCTTTTCTAAACCTTCCCTAACATCCCCACAAACAAAAACACTAACATAATTTGCCCAAAATTTGGACCCAAACCCCACTCAAATTCAACCCAAAACCAAAAAGCCCAATTTTAACATAAACACAAACTTAACCCAAATAGACCCAAACCCCAAAATCCAACCCCAACAAAAGTTGAAACCTCTTTGAAACACTCCCATAAACATTTCCCAACATTAATTTTACATCAACTTCAACCCTAACCCAACATTGGCCCAAATTAGCCCGATTTGACCTACATCGGCCCTTTACCAAATGAACCCAAATCCAACCCAATTCAAACCCAAACCACTCCAAACTTGTTTCAAATCAATCATGACACATCCTTAGACAAAACTCAACATTTGGCATGGCCCATTGCAAATTTGTCTCTTCAAAAGCCCATTTTCTAACCTAAAAGCCCATTCCCTTAAACCATGTTAAAAGCCCACCTTTACCAAATTTTAAAAAGCCCAAACCCATCCTAAAGCCCACACTACAATCTCATCTCATCCTCACTCAATTAATATCACTCCCTAAGTGCTAAATCCATCATGAAAATCAAACCAAAATGGTATTATGCCAAATCCCATCAAATAACCCCAAAATTTCCAAAAATTCCTAAAACCCTTTTCCATGAAAATTGACCAAACTCTTGGCAAGCCAAATGTAAGCCATGAAGCCACTCTTAAGCCACATGCAAGCCATGTGAGTTGTTCACATGTGACCTTACCACATTGGGCAAAAGGAGGAGATCCTTTCCACACTCCCTTATGGTGATTAACCATCTCCATGTCTCCCCTAAACTATGTTTAAATCTAATTGTACTTGGATTGTGACTTGACCCCACTAATCAAGCTGATCCAAATCACTTTCCCTTCAGCCTAAACCAAGCATTGGGTGGTGCACCTAGCCCAAAAAGATGGGTTGACCCATTTAGAGCCAAAATGGCCTCTCCCCCATGCCATTTTAATCCAAGCTCTTTACACATGGCATTGACGATCGCCTACACAAAACCCCAGCCCGACCCACCCGAACTCGAGGGTGACCCTTGCTCGCCGGCCAGCCGCCCGGATCGCCGGAAAACACCATGGCCGAGACCTTGGGAGGAGCCAAATTTTGGAATTCCACCTTGCTGAGCTGCCTCACTCTAAATGGCCATTGCAGCTGTTCTTCTCCTCACCAGAGCAGCTGATCCCAGTCCCTAACTCCCCCTGGGAAGCCCTCCAGCCTCTCCTATTTAAACCTCACCCCTCTCGGCCATGGAAGGTGCTGAACCAAACCTTACTGAAACCCTGCCAAAATTGCTCCAGATCACTCCCCACACTTAGAGCAGTTGATCCCCAGTGACAATTTGCCCTAATCCCCACCAACAGAGCCCAATTTCTCAGCCAAAATTCCACCCAAAACCAGGACATCTCTCAATTCTCCACTAAATTCAAATTAAACTCACCCACACCTGCACAAGGTCAAGAGAAGGAATTCCCCAGTGAAAGCCCCCTCTCCAGGCCACCCATCTATTCCAGACTCCAAGCTTTATAATCGGCTGTGGTCGAAATCATACCTAGACAATTCACCAGCCTAAGGGACTTCATCTGGAGCTTGCTTGGACCCAATCGAAGGTGGCACAACTCTCAGATTGAAGCTTCCCTTCTCTGAGCAAAGGTATGGACTCACTCTTCTTCCCGAGCTTACAAAGATTCTCTATTTAATTTGAGTCAATTTCAATACATGTTTACCGTATGGATGTGTTCGTCTCCTCAAGACGAATCCATAGAGCATAAGAACATAAAAATCTGTTGAGAATCGAGTGAGAAATTAGGGTTAGAAGGTTGACGGTCACGGGTGCACACCAGTCGTAGACGATGAATGGGAGCCATCGGATCGAGCGTGTTTCGAGCGGACGGTCTGGGTCGAGCCGGACAGCGCGATGGTGCATGAACCGCGGGCCCCTGGAGCGCTGAGTCGGATGGCGGCGCCGAATCAGAAGACGACGCGTGGCCTTTCGGAGCTGCCGAGAATAGCGTGGCGCCGCGTGGATAAGTAGGAAATTAGGGTTTTTTGATTTATTTAATTCCCTAAACTTCAAAAATGCATAACTTTGTGTAGGAAAATCAGAAAAATAAAATAAAAATACCCTCTTGCTCGGTGAACGAGAGGAGAATAATGTGGAAAAGAAATCATGTAATTTCATCAAGTATTTTATTTTTAATTATTTATTTACTCTCTGCACTATTTCAATTCTCCATGCATGTATACAATTCACCATGGCATGAGACCATAGGGCTTTTGAAGCCTCTGAATTTGGGGACATTCCCTGAATTTTCCAAAGTCAGAGGTCATCCCTATGAAGAGTTATTGATTTTTCAATTCTAGGTCACTATTCTGAGTATTTTAATTCCAATAATTAGCATGTTGTGAAATAAATTCTAGGAAAATTTGGTGATGTTTCTTATGACCAGAGGACCCTAGGGAAAATAGTTTTTGAGTTAACTCACTTGTAATAACCTTAATTGGCTTAAACACCCAAAATGGGGCTTTAATTAATTAGAGCTAATCATACATCAAATTGACTTGAAATTAATTCTCCACTGACCTTTAGGATCAGAGGAACCCACCATAAAAGTTTGAAGTCAATTGAACTTGGTTAGCCCTATCAAATGGGTTGATTGAGCCATTTAGCCAAAATTAAACTTAAAAAATTCATAACTTTCAAAATACTTTTCAAAAATTTACCAAATTGGTTTTGGAGCCTCTCTGATATCATGGGAATTTAAGAAAATTAAAAATGCAATTTTCTAAAAAAGTTGATTTTTTTTGCATTATTTTAATATTTTTAATAATTAAAAAATAATAAAAATCACAAAAATAATAAAATTCACCAAAATGTCACATTTTGAATTTTAATCACTTAGGAACAAACCCCATATTTTTCTTAAGTCTCTATGATGAGATATTAAATTTTAAAGCCCTAAGGTAATTTTAAAATTAAAAAATGCATTTTCTAGCATTTCCACTAAAATAATTCTAATAAATCAAAGAAAAATCAAAAAATTGTAAAAATTGGTTCTCTGATTTCCTTGATATCAGAGAGATTTTTGAAAAATATAAAATTCATTTTTCAACCTTTATTTTATTTTTAAATTAATTAATACTCCAAAACTCAAAATAATTATAATAAAAAGAATATAATTCCCAAAATCACCAAAATTGGTCCAAGTGGTCCTCTGGTCATTAGGAATGTCTCATAATTTTCTTAAGGACATAAACTTTCCCTTGGTAATATTATTGAATTTTCCTTGAAAATCCCTATTTTCCACCAAAAATAATTACATAAATAAATTAAATACAGAAAAATCACATTTTCTCCTCTAAAGTCTTGATTGATATATGAGTGAAGTCACATAAAAATTTCAAATTTATTTAAGCTCAATTTAGTGAGTTATGAAATTAGTAAGTTTAAAGGGCAAAATGGTAATTAAAATTTTAACCTATAATTAAAAATTTTAGGTTTAATTAAAATGAAAGAGTAAAATATTTGATCCTAATCTGATTTGGATGATTGAAATTTAAATAATTAAAGGGTAGAAACCTACTCAATAATTTAAAAATAATTAAAATAAACCTTAATTAAATAATTAATTAAATTTGGAAGAATGATGAAAAATTGGAATCATTAAAATAAGGATATTATTAGGAAGAGATTTGTTCTTTAATTTAAGAATCCCTAAATTAATCACCTCAATAATATTTAATTCCTAATTAAAATGATAATCTAAATTCAAGATTTAAAATGCTAAAAGACTTAATCATTAAATTAAATTAAAGTTAAAACATTTAAATTAAATCCTTTTAAATTTTAATTAAATTAATACTTTAACAATTAAAATTAAATCATCCTTAAAGCATAAAAAATAAAATATTAAATTAAAATTAAAATAAAATTTAATTAAAATTAAATTAAATTAAATTGAATTAAGTTAAATTTAAATTGAATTAAATTAAATTAAATTAAATTAAATTAAACTAAATTAAATTAAATTAAATTAAAACATATTAAATTAAATTAAATTAAATAAAAAAAAATAAAATCAAGTTAAAATAAAATTAAAATTAAATTAAAAGTAAAACTAAACCAAATTAAATTAAACTAAAATTAAATTAAAATTAAATTGAATTAAATATAACATAATAAATCTAAAACAACTTGAACACTATTCCAAACTTAAACCCATTAATTAAAATTAAATTAAATCACAAATCACTTGAACATCAATTTGCCCTCAAAAGCTCTTGTTGTCATAACTCCTAAAGAAAGTGTTAAGTGAAGTGTAACTTCACTCATAGGATATTCAAATGTCCTAGTTCACTGAGCAAGATAACAAAACTTGAACTCCTGGATGATTAATTCATTTGTATAATTAAATTCTCTTGGACTTAAAACAATCCTAGAGGTATTGAAAAGATGTTTAAAACTCGCCTTAAGCACTTCCTCAATATGATAGGATATCTATAAGAACAATTGAACTTAATTGTTCTTTGATGAAGAAAATCGTCCTCAAACCAAAACACAAGAACCTAGACGTCATAGGAGGTGACTAGCTATAGAAATAGGACCTTGGTAGAAAACCATAACCCTTCCCTTAACTTTACCTAGGAACTTGCTTTAAATGCTTAAATATTCTAAATTGTGTTTAAGTGCAGTTTGGGATGACGGGAAGACCCTTCAGGTACGCTTTTATTTTATTGCAATTTACTTAATCGCATTGCACTTTACTTTTCTTGCATGATAAACAACTGTTGCATGAAAAACCCACACCTTTAGGATAGTCCCTAAAACTGAAACCAAAACTAAGTTAAAAGTCATTACAAGATAAAATTCACCGTCACAACATTTCAAAATATAAAAAACAACTCAAAAATTAATCACAAACAGAACAACAAAACTACAACTACAACTAAATTAAAACGTCTTGTTGAATGATCGGGAATACCTCTGATGATGTAACCTACGTGTTGCTAACGAGATTTCCCACGGTCTAAATGGAAGTGTGGAACTCATTTAGTTGAGTTTAGCAAATTCATCTGGACTAAGTGAATCCGATAAAAATAACGATGCCAGAAGGATGAAACCGTGAGATCTTAACCGGTGTTGTTATAATCAACTTTAAGATTTGTTTTAATTAAAACATAAAAACACTTGGAAACTAAAACCTTCTCTAAACCAGAACACTTCTCTCATCTCCTGATTTATGACTTCTAAAACTAAACCTCTGCAACAACAAGGAGCTCGGAGCATGGTGGGCAGCACGACCATCGTCATCAGCAAAACCTGAGTCTACTTCAGCAAAACATTCTTAGAATTAAATAATCAAGCCATAGGACTTCGAGGTAGTTTGCCTAGTGCAACATAAATCCTCAACTCTTCGTTAGGCATTTGCATTGCAAATTAAGCCTTAACCGGTCTTAGGATTCCGGGGTAGTCGTCCGATACGATATAAACCCTCACATCTTCGAGGCTATTTGTGTGATCACATCATACGAATATAAGTCCTAATTAATTAAAATTGGCAAGATCAAACATTAAATAAAAATTAGGGCATTCCTAAATTTAAGCCAAATAATAGGATAGTCGGGAAATTACCGAAGTTCGCTTCGAATATGTGATATCTCCTACCTCTCTTCCTTTGAATTCCCAAAATAAAATGTTCCAAATTTGATCCATTCCCTATTGAAATTCCAAAATTCAATCCTCGAAAACTTAAACTTTGAAATTCTTGAGAGCGAACTACCGATTATTATCGAGAGTTTTCTAGGTGATTCCCGTCACTTAAGATGTAATTAACTATAGGGGCTTGCCCTTATAGGGAATTTTAAGAACCCATGTAATATAAACCCTTTTTAATGTTTTCATATTAAGCAGGGGAACTTGTCGGCAAATAAAATGGTTTCGCAGACCAAACAGATGTCACAAACCCTTTTAGTTTATTTAATCGAGCCCCACCATCAAACAGTGTGCCTATTCTTCGGAATAGACACGCGGTTTGTGGTGTGGTGCTCGTTTATATAAACTATTCGAGATGTGAGATTAGTTTGATTTCATATCTTAAAATTTTTAAAATTATTTTTAAAATCAAAACACTACTTTCCAAATCATATATATATATATGTAAATTAAATTAAAAATTCGCCGAAAATTTCTGTTAGGCGACCCCTTTTCAAAAATAAAACACATAACCTAAAAATACGCCGACAGTAGGATTTATTAAATCCTATTCAAGCAGAATCCTGCTTGCAGCCAAACAATCCCTTAATCTAACACTTATAATGCATTTATGAGCAACATTTAAGCGTGATTTATGCAATATTTAAGTTAAATCTTCCTAAATAAAATAAAAAGATAGGATTTTTGTAGGAAGATTGGGAGAGCTGTTGTGGGTGTAGTGAGGATAAGGTAGGAGTTTTGCAGAGCAGTGAGGTGGATGGTGCATATTGGCCTTCGACATACCTAAACGATCCAATTTTGATCCGACCAAAGGCCAACTCGAAAGAAATTCAATCCATAATGAATTTTTGAGGGATTGACATTGTTGGAGCTGAATTCACAGACCTACCCTATGAACACATGTCTAACATAATCTTTAAATGTCCCAAAGTTGCAAAAATTTATAACATGAACTTTAAATGAGCTAAGTCTTAAATTCAGAGACCTACCCTACGAGTGAAATTAGATCGTGGATTGATCCAACTAAATTTTGATCCAACCTGACGTGGATCGATTATTGACAAGTAATTATAGATAAGAAAGTGTTAGATATATAAATACACTGGAATTTAGTGGTATGTATGTAAATCATTTTAAACGAATATTTTGGGATTTTACATTTAAGCATACAATACAACCATCACATTTAAAAAATTGGATTTAAGGTTTATCTTAAAAAAAAGAGAAAATCGAAAACTTTAACAGCTTTAAAGAGGATAAAAGGAAGAAAGGAAGCCTTTAAAGATATATGGTTGTAATGTAAATCAAACAAGGCAAGTACAAGAAACAGAGAGACAAAACAAATTAGTAAACAAAAGGAGGGAAAACCGCTAAAAAAACTATAATAATAAAGAGAAGAGGGATAATCAACTAGAGCACAGAACTTACCTACTGAAAAATATTAAAATTGTCCTAGATTTTGAACATATAAAATTGTATTCAAACCGGTTGAATTTTAATGAAGGCTAGAATTCACCACAGTTCAAAAAATCAATCTCAACAAGAAGTGAAGATCGAGTAAGAATTGTAGGCTTATTGATGCAGTGTTTTTGTATTTTAATATATTTTCTTTTAGAAACCAGAGTACAAACGTAAGTATAAGTATCACACAAGTAATACAGGGCCTTATTGGAGTCTTAGTTATCGATCCCACAAGGAAGGTGTTAATTTAGGATAGTAGTACTAAATCACAATTTTTAAACTTTTAAAAACTTACAGGTGAAAAGCACATGTGATAATATTTGAATATACTAATGAAACTAAATTTTCCAAACTATTTTCTAAACTTCGAAGTAAATTTTCTATATTTTAAACAAAGCTTTACTACTTTAATTAACGAAAGATTCAAATTTTGAGAAAGCATCATTCCCCTTGAAATGAGTTTGTGGTTAGTGAAAGATATATATTGGTGGAAATTGTATTATACCAAATAGGAGCATTTATACCTTTTACCCTCTACCGAGTGTATAAAGAACATTGGCTAATCCTATGTTTGGTCCCTAAATTCGTAGTTAGGCTGAGAGGATACTGACTTCCACTCCAAAACTCCCACTTCTCCCTCCCCTAAACACTAGGACCGAATTGAGGATTTTAATCTTTCACCCTTAAAATCTCTAATTCTATGCCCAAAAAATTATATTTCTCGATTTATTTGCACTCAACCTTATGGACTACATTCTCATCTATAGAATTGAATGTGATCTCTACTTTGTTGTAGAACTTATAGTCCTTTTAGATCTTATGTTTCACAATAAATTTTAACATTTTAATTGGACAGATCGAAAAGTAAGTGAAGAAAAAAGTGTAAAATCATCAAAAGTATTTAACATTTAAATTGTACATCCAATCTATCTTTTCATTTCACCAAATCTTATTGTAAAGAGAAAGACAAAGAAATTTACTCAGAATTCATAAGGAAGATAAGAGAAAACATGGATTCTTTATATAAAACGAAGTTCATACAAACATAATTTATCTGTAACTCTTCCCTAAAGCAAATCCCTTGAAGTTCCTTTTATTTTCTTTCTCTTCTTACAACAACACTCAAAACTTACTCAAAACAAGACTCTACAAGACTCTCTACAGCGAACTCTCACAAAACCAACGACTCTCTAGCGACTCTTTTTTTCTTTTGGACGGTTTTAGTCTTCTAATATAGTGTAGGGACGAGTTTCCCAAAATGTGCCTTGAAAAACCTTTCAAAAAGTGTCAAAATTCATCGAATATAGAAGGAAATCACGGGTAACTGTCATGGGTGCCGTCGGCGCAGGACTTGGGCGCCGTCGGCGCCCAATCGTGAAGTATATTCCAAACTTTCTGTCAAATGGCGCCATCGTGCCCTAGACCCAGAAATTCAAAAAATTGCCTCTTTTGACATTAAATTTTGTTCTTTTTGCTTTCTTTTGCTCTAAATGCTTAAAATCAATTTACCTGCAACAAAACATGAAAAACACATTTCTTTAAAGTGCAATATCACAAAAAATGAGTATAAAATATAGGTGAAAAGTCAAATGTTGCATCACTTATCAACAACAAATTAATCATCAGAAACAAGGATTAGCTACATAATCCCTATCACAAATATATTCATTTTGTATATTGTTTATACGTGTCTAGTCATTCATCCATCTACGAATTCTCATCTCATCAACACTTACTTTTTTTTTGTGCTTCTCTTTTAAAGGCCAACATTCTACATCATAGAACTTTGTAGGTCTCACAACCATCTTATAAAATTTTCCTTTAAGTCTTAGCAGTATTTTCTATCACATAATAGGTCAGATGCATTCCTCTACTTCAACCAACCAACCAACTTGAATTCTACTAATAACATCCCCATATATATCACCATCACTTTGAACAAGAGATCCGTGATATGTAAAACATTCAGACCTTTAAATGATTTGATCACACATAGTTACAACTCTACCACTAGAGTTAGTTATAGATCTACTCAAACGAAGGCATTTAGACTTCAATGTCGATCTCCATAATTTAAGTTTTTGCTAATCTCTTTCTCTAATCTTATACACAAGAATGATATCACCGACGAAATCCTCTTGTAAATGTCCAATAAGAGCATCCATAACTATGGGGCTATCTGATAACAGGTTTATTTTAAGTTATTAGGATTTAGTAAATCTGTAAATATGGATTTACTAAATCCTGAATGAAAAGCTGTTTGGCAACGAAGTCCTCTAAATCTAATGAATCTATTAAAAGTGTTTGGGATGTTCTGCCTAAATCTATCACGATCCCAATCGCTCTCGCTATAAATCCCGTAAATAACTAGCACCTTCAACAGAAAAAGACGAGTTGCGCTAAGGTCTCTCGTAAATCCACCGATTCATGGGATTTAGGATTTACGAATTTAAGGCTAAAATTTGTGAAATCTTGATTTATCAAATTCACGCCTTCATCTTGTCAAAAATAACCGCTTGACAATATTTAGTTGAAATCTTGCTTTAAATTCATTACCAGAAAGCCCCTACAACAAAAAGAGATTTTGGGCTTAAAGTCGATCCCTAATGTAATACAACCTAAATAAGAAAATATTTGGTCAATCACCTTTCTAGTTGCTAAACCATGAATGCATTCTACCAAAAAAATGAAAAGAAAAAGGGAAATTTGCATACATTCCTTTCAATACTTAAGTATTTACAGATTTAACACCTAAACTTCGTGATTTTGGCGTTCGCTGCGATCCCAATCGCTTTGGCTGCAAATCCCGTAAATTTCGTAAATCCAACGGTTCATAAGATCAAGGATTTATGAGATCTATAATTGAAATCCGCGAAATCTAGATTTATCAAATCTACACCTTCATCTTGTCCAAAATGTCCGTTTGACAAGATTTAGCTTAAATCCTGCTCTAAATTTGTTACCAAATAGTCGAAATAGGAAAATATTTGGTCTATTCTCCTACTTGCTAAATTCTAAACGCATTCTATTAAATAAATGAAAATAAAAAGGGAAATTGCATACATTCCATTCAATACCTAAGTATTTACAGATCAACACCTAAACCTCATTTGTTACATTGCTCTACTATGAGCAGTGAGAGGTCGAGTGTCGATAGGAGAGAAGGAAAGCGATTGCTGTTCGCCAGAGCGGTGATCTCCAGAGTGGTGGAGTTGCAGGGAGAGGGGAGGATTAGGGCACCAAGGCAAGATTGAGAGGTGAGAGGATTAGGGCAAGACTAGAAGGGATGCGATTTTGGCGATATAATGGATTCGTTTCAACAAATTTTAAGCCGTCATCATTATTGACAAAAATTCTCATCACTTATTAAAAAATCTCATCGATTAACACCTTATTAAATGACGGGTTCAATAACAGCTGAAAAAGATCGAAAGTTAATATTTGCTTATAACTGACGATATCCTAGGTCGATAATAATAAAAACTGTCAGAAAAAATATTATTGTTGCTAAGAGATGACATGACATGCAGTTATACCAGCGTAAATAACCCAGCTCATAAACCGTCAATAAGCCGTTGGAAATTGGAACATTTTTTCCGAAGTATATCTAGGCCGTCGGTTTTGGCGTCGGTTTTAGTGCTTTATTTTGTAGTGGTCACCTAAGTACTTCTACCCCACCTAACTATTATCTTTTTTAATCCTTAGAGCAGATATAGGGACCAACGATGTGTATAATCCTAAGGGAAATAAAGAGAATCAACGACTCCATTGTTAAAGCCTATAATAGAATGTCATTCAAATTTTATCGAAATTTTACACCGATGATATGATCTTAACATCGAACTACAACATTATTGTAAAAGATACCTTTAGTACCCCACCATAAGGAATTATAGGAAACAAATCATCATCAAAGCAATGTTTTACCTGTCCAAAAATCATATCAAATAGTGAATGATATAGAAAGCATTCAATGAGAGGTGTTTGATGATACGGTTTCAAATTCGCATTATTAGATAAAATCTCTTTCCCGAAGGAAATATGTAACCTCATTATCAAAATAACTTGAGTAGAATCAGAGCTCATTATTGTTGGCCACATGTTGATTTACAGCCACAACTCCTTCGCATAATTGAGACTCCAATTAAACTTTTCTATAAGGAGTGGAAGTTTGTGGACATGAATTTGACAAACATTGAAGGTATGCATCTTTTCCATTTGTGATTTTTATAGATTCATTTTCGTCAAGAGGCTATTAAAAGTTAAGAAGAAAATGAATATAAAGTACAAAAAAAAAAAAAAAAAAAATTTCTGAATGTTAAAAATCAAAAGGGAAATATCAATGGAGACCTAATAGAGACTATGCTTGCAAGGAATTAATTTGCTGCTAGATCAAAGCGGCACATGGTGAAAACAGCAATTGGCAAAACTCCGCCAATGAGACTAGTTAGCCGTCCTATTGTAAATTAGCACAAATACGGTTCTTCATGTCAAGAGGCGATCGTATACCAACTGCACTCTGTAGTTATTGCACTTCAAGGCTAAATTAGATAATTTTTTTTTTTATATTGTCCATTTGTAAATGTATTTTATTCATTTTTGTCAAGTGTTAACTTTAATTACCTTGCAAACATATTATTCAAAATCATCTTATCATAACTTCGAGACAGAAAGACTTTCAATAAATACGGAAAATGAAAGTGATATTCACCTCCATTATACCGAAAAATGAATATGGTATTCAACTCTTTATCAAACGCACAAATCAAACAGCTAAATTATTTATTAAAAAGCAGGTGCATAATAGTTATCTATCCAGAAACAACTGCAAATCAGTTCTTTTCTAAACCCAAAGACCAAACAACCAAAATAACTTATCAGGATAAGCTGTTTGTCTCAATAAACTATAGCTGCCCAAATTGATCCTAAATTTTATCTTGAAACACCATTCAAATGAGGCATCACCGTAAATAGAATACTGCACTCCATAAAACATTCGTCACGTGGATAATTAAATCGTCACTTTTGCAGAAGAGACAAAAGAAGGTGAAACTCACTTATTATTTTTATTGTAATACAAACGGAAAATTGGACTTTCAGAAAAATATAAATTATATTCCTTCGAAGATGATCAAGTGGATGCTCTTGGCTGACTCCAGCGCGGATGAACTTTATTTTCGCCATTGTAGCTACCTCGTCCACCAACCCTATCTCTTGATAATATATTTATATTGTCCAATAACTCCGACAATTTTGTTTTTTTAAACTTAACTTGGTGAAAGAAGGATAATGTCAACTCCAAGCGCTAAACATTACATACAGAAAAAAATTAAACTACAATTGATATTGACAAAGGAATAGGGCTGCCAGCCCCATCTTTTGCACGGTTATATAAATATTTTAAGTTTTTTTATTGAGTTGTACCTAACCCAAATAGATTTAGCTTACCATAGTTTATTTTTTATTAGATCTAACCAATGTGAAACTGATTAGATGATTAAATGAAGAGATAATTAATACAATTGACTCTATCCTAATGAGAACAGAAACAAAGACAGAAAGCGATGACAGTAGAAACATACTTATCGCCACTTATGGTCAAACCTATGACAGCATAGCAAAGCGATAGCAACTAAAATTTGATTTTGTCGCTGAGATCACTTCTATCAAATTGATTATGCTAATATTTTTAAATGAGACTAGCGTATGAATATTTTGGGATCAATTAGTACTCTAATGTTGTAATGTTTTGTTATAACTTTATCTTAATATTGTATTATGAAATAGTGACCATGCTCAAAATAATATATTGTTATATGCACCTTAAATCACTCCCATTTGTCTTTACGTTAGTCTACCAAACTTATTTCGTTAGGTGCACTTTTGCGCAAATTAAGTTAGAATTATTTCAAATGTTCAACCACAAATTTTGAGCCCAAAGAATGACGTCGCAGGATAAGTGGGGGCCGGTTGAGCATTGCAATTAATGATGGGCGGCTCATCAACATGAGCCTTATCATGTAATAGTATAACAAATTGCAACATTTTATAATATAACAAATTGTAACTTGTATATTTTTATTATGTGCTCTAATTTTATTTAATTGATATGCTTCATGTGAAGATTGTGATTCAAAATAAGAAAGATTAGGTCTGGCAATATAAATTATTCGACTGTTATTTAGTAAAGTTATTGTCAATAGCAATAATATAATTCTAATTGGTTTGATAATTGGAAGGAAAAGTTATTTTATAATAGTTTTAATTTGAAGTTAGTAATCATCAAGATCAATGCTAGCTAGTATGGTTACTAGCATACCATAAGAGACTATTTATTTCAACTGACAACACATAAAAATTTTTTTTGGTTTGGTTAACGTTAATATTTTCCTTAATTTGAAGGGCATGAAAATCTATGCTTTGTGCATAGTCTTGTTATTTTGCTTAATTTGAAGAGCATGAATGAAAACCGATGCTATGCTACTTACCATACTTGCACCGCTCTTGTTGATTGTTACGATGTTCATAATTATTTTTAATATACTGATAGTTTTTTATAACATAATAATAATGATTATCAAATCTATTTGACTTTTCAAATGATTAGTTTATTGGAAAGTTCATAAATTTATTACAAGTAGGCCATAATGATAATAGGATCATTTGTGTTGATAGCAAAAATGATAGGAAATGATGAAATCTCTATAACGAACAATAAAAATAAGTGATGATAGCAAAAGAAAAAGTTTAACTGATCAAGAGAAAATGATGACATCGCCTCCTAGAATGATATAGTGGCTGACATTTCAATTACAACCCACTACGATCTTGAAAGCTCATAGAAGACAATATGAATTGAGATTCATGGATATCTACAAAATAAAAAAAAGTACAATGTGTTTTGATCCAGATATGTTAAAACATTATTCTTTCTTTCTCAGTTTCTAGTTAATTCTTCTCTATCACAACATTTTGACTTATATAATTGATGGTAAAAAATCTCTTCCTAATGTCTTACATTTATGGAACTACATCAAAATGAATGATAGACTCTATATTGATTCTATCGTTTTGCCTTATTCTAATTAATTGCACTGAATCTCTCTATCATTTCTTTATCATGATTGTGTAAACTATAGTGAGTTTTTTCATTCCTATCTCAATTAATAGTGATACAAATTATTTTAACCTTAGGAAGCACTACAAGAATGTTGTCCATTTCCAATGGCTAATTTTGTTAGCTAGCTATAGAAATACCGTTGGTTGTTATATTTATAATGACAAGTTGACTGTTTTATGGTCGTAACTAAAACACTTGCCGGTAATTTTCAAACTAATTGATATTCTGATGATATTAAATTACCAACGTGTGAACGATAGCATTTGATCGTTGCTTTTTGAGTAATTTTTAAAGCACGATCAACCGTCGGATTTCGTCAATTTAATTAATTGATGATACCTGCGTCAGAAATTAGTGAACACTGAAAAGTCTGAAAAGTGCCGCGAACGTCATATTTTTATGTCGCAGGTGTTTCGCCAGTTTAGTGTCGATGATGCCTCGGTTTTGATAACCAAGATATCACGTTGGCAATTAGCAAGTATGACGCATGTACTCTGTCGGTCCAGTGTCGAGGATGTGTCGGTTTATTAACCTACAAGATGGCATCAGCTAGCTATCGATTATGACTATTAATTCGCAAATAGTAGTTTGAACACCGACGGTCAACCGTCAGAAACCCGTAGCATAAAAAAAATAAAATTTTCCTTGATATTTACATTACCACACCTACAATCACAACATTTAATTAACCATTCCAAACGTTTAATAGACTAAAATCACATTCAAATAGTAAATTATTCAATAAATTAACTAAATAAATGAAATGTATTAACTCTAAAATAAATACAACACTTTTATAGAAAAATATATGCTCAAATGTTTAAGATAATAATATACAAAAAATGAAAATATCTCCTCATTTTCATCGTCCTCCTCCTCCTCCTCCTCCTCCTCCTCCTCCTCCTCCTCCTCCTCTGCTTCTTGCCACGCTACTTTGCCCACTACTGGAATGCATTTAACTCGACCCTCAACTTTGCCTCTATGATTTCCTCTATCTCCGATCTCATCTGAGTGAAGCTGGCTTGCATCTTGGCAGCGAATGCGACAACATGCTTGGAGATGTCCTCCTCCTGTGTGGTAGATGTAGAAGCTACTGAGGCACTGGTGGAGGTGTGAGTATTGGAGGCAAGCACTTGTGAGCCGAGCTCATAAACTGAATCGTTCTTTTTCCCTTCAGTAGCCTTCCTGCATAGGTCGTACTCAAAAGTATCACGATTTAGGAACACGATAACCCCCAACATCTTAGATCATCTCTCCTTCAACTGTTAGAATATCTTCTAAAAGAAAAGGTAGTTACATATGGTTGTTGACCTCAATTTTTTTGAGGTCTAGTTCTTCTCTTTAGGAGCCTAGGATCTAGCCATGAGACTTTTCTATTGACTATCCTAGAGGTCTAGTGATGGATCCCACCTCCCTTAGATTCTCAAACCATTTCTTTATCTTTCTAGAGTTTCACATGTGTGGTTGTGACCTCTAGCACTTAGAAGATTGAAACTAACATGAGGAAGCTTAGAGAGAACCCCATAGGATTGTCAGGCCATAAGACAACCCTGAGTGGCTCGGGATTGCCTAACTCGTTTGAAACCTCATGTGGGTGGTCCAAAGCTCTTAGCCTTTGGTTAGAATTGCTAGGATCAACATGTGGAGGATCCAAAATGAGTTCTTCTATCGACCTTATGGCTTTAGGAAAGTCTTCATGTCTTGCATAATCACCCCATCCCATCAATTCTAATTCCATTCAAAACATCCAATTTAAGCCCTCTACCCCAAGTTTTCCCAAAAATTACCAAAATGCCCCTAAAGCCCTAAAATTTTTAAAATTTCCCAAATTTCTAAGATTCCACCAAAAATCATGTTGAACCACTTCAAATCATTTAAATTGCCAAAATTTACCCTAAAGTCTTTTCGGTCGCCAAATTAGAAGTTGTCGATCGCCGGAATAAGTATCACGTCACCCTTTTTAAATATATATATATATATATATATATATATATATATATATATATATATATATATATATATATATATATATATATATATATATATAATTTTGGAAAGTAATGTATTAATTTTTAAATTATGAGATCGAACATATCCCATATATTTGATAGTTTAAATAGACGAGCACTATATCGCAAGCTATGCATCTACCCCGAAGAGTAGACATATTACTTCTAATGAGACTCGATTAAATAAACTATAGAAGTTATGATATATGTTTTGAACTGTGAAAAACTTCATGTTGATCGATAAGTTCCCCTATCTAATATGAAAGATTAGATAAGATTTATATTAAGTTGGATTCTTAGAGTTTTCTATAAGAACAATCCCCTATAGTTAATTAAATCTTAAACTACCAAAGTCACCTAAGCAAAAGTCTCAATTTAGATCAAAGTATTGACTTCATGAGTTTTAAAGTTTAGGGCTTTCAAGGTTGGACATAAAAAATATCAAATGGGAGGGGCTCAATCTTGGAACAATTATTGTGGAATCCAAAGGAAGAAAAGCTAGGGGATGTCACGGATCGTGAGGAGAACCTCGGTGACTTCCCAAACTATCTTATGGTTTGGCTTCAGTTTTGAAGAGATTATCATTATTGTTTCATCCTACCAATTTTATTATGTAGGACTCACA
Organism: Papilionanthe hookeriana x Papilionanthe teres; assembly: GCA_022702705.1. Classification (NCBI taxonomy): domain Eukaryota; kingdom Viridiplantae; phylum Streptophyta; class Magnoliopsida; order Asparagales; family Orchidaceae; genus Papilionanthe; species Papilionanthe hookeriana x Papilionanthe teres. The sequence goes on along the minus strand of CM040433.1, from coordinate 88,870,044 downwards.
TTCGTATGATACCAGTCATACAAATAGCTTGGAAGATGGAAGGATTTACGTCGTACCGAATGATGACCTCAGAATCCTAAAAAGAGTTAGAGATTATATTGCACAATAGGCTTGTACAAAAACCTAAAAATCAGTTGAGGATTTATGTCACTCTAGGCAGACAACATCGAAACCCTATGGCTCGTTGTTTATACTAAGGGAGAAGATTTTCTAGTGTAGAATCATTTCATCTCTCGAAGATTTTCTTCTATATGTCCTTGTCTTGCTGCCAAGCTTCTCATCAAAGTAACAATCCTAAAGTATAAGGTTTGAATGGTTTTACCAAGTATGTTTTATTGTTTTGCTTTTATTATTGTTATGGTATTAGTTTTGTTGTTGTTGTGTCTTATTTTGGGGAATTTTAATTTAGTTAAAGTGACACCGGTTAGGATCTTATGGTTCCCTCATTCCGGTACCACTATTTTCTTTCAGATTGACTTAGTCTAAACAAGTTATTACACACATTTAAACCAAGAAAATCTCATTAGCAATCGTAGTTTACCTCATCTGAGGGATGCCCGTAATCTAAAAGGCATGATTTAAGGTATTCTCTAAGTTTAAGGTGTAGTTAATTTTTGAAAACATGCTTTTGTTCAATGTTTTTGTCCTACAGGCATATGTAATAAAGTAAATTGCAGGTAAATAAAATGTACTGAAAAGTAAAGTGCAGTAAAATAAAGTGTTGTAGATAAACTATAAAAGCGTGCCTGGGCTTCTGCTACTGCTTCATGATTAGTCCATAAAACATAATATGATTTGCAGGAAATTTAAATAAATTGCAAGAAAAGAATGTAAGCGGAGGAAGGAAAAGCTATCACGAGAAAAATAGAAAAGTACATCGCAAGAAACATGAGAAAGAAAAACCCATAGTCACATATTGAAAACCAAGACTGGGTATAAGACATCAGTAAATGTGGGGGCTTAGAGTTGGACTGTGTGCTTCTCGCTTTTGGGTAAGAGTTACCAACCTAACAACCTATAAAAGGTAGTCCTAACCTTGATCCAAATGAATAACCAAAAACCTTTACAAATATCCATAAAAATTCATTAGTTTTAATTTAATTATTATTTTTATTTGAAAGTAAAGATTTGTTTAACAAGAGAATGAAATTTGTTTTGATTTTGTAAAGTAGTGTAGTTCACATGTTAGTCACTCTAATCAAGTTAGGACTACTAACAAACTAAGAGTATCAGGGTAACAATCCTACCAAGAGTCGGTGAATAGTATTGTTGGTCCTTTCCTCTCCCTTATTGAAGGTACTTTAGGTAGGAGATATTATTTTGAAAAATTCCCACATCATATAGTATCCCTCGTTTTAGCACACATTAACATTATTGTCATTGCCCCAACCACCTATATACTAAACTTATGCTAGTCCAATAATCCATATGTGGCAAAAACAAATATCCCTAGTTGCTCACAAGGACTTAAATAGCTTAGTGAAGATTTAAGTTCTTAAGCATTGGTTCATAAATGTAGGATAAGTAGTTTAGGGTATTTATATTGATTCAGGTGAATTAACCGTTCCCGAGGAATAACTTGGTGGGTCCCTAAAGATTTGACGGATTATTTTCTTTATTAAAGCATAATAAGTTCAATCGTCCTCCAAAACACCAAAAAGATCATAAAAGCGCTTGAGGAAAAACCCTAAACTACTTTTATAATTCTTTGAATCATTCCGAGTATTTCTGAACTTATTATGTTGATAAATCATTCATCCTCAGTTAAGGTTTAGTGTTGATGTTTTAATCTGTGTTTAATGAGCCTTGATGTTTTGATTAACCCATTAGCAGAGTAACTGATTATTCATTTGATGTCTTATTTAAGAATTATGTGGGTGGATGCCCTTATGTGCGAGCTTAAGACATTAAAGATTTTATACTTATCATTACGATTGGTCTCGTAGTGTTTAAAGATATTCATTAATTAATCATCTTTCCCTTTTCTAATCCTCAATAAACAAATTTAAATCAGGCCTACTCACTACTAAGCCCTTAAATCTTATCTATAGGGTGAATTTGCAATAATAAAAGAAAGTTAAGTAAGAGGTAATTAAATCTTATTGAAAGATCATATTTATCATCTAATCATCAGTTACGGGGACTTCAAATAAGTAAGTTTTTATCTTCCTAACTTAAGCCCACTAGCATAGTGTCATTCAATTGGGCTAGCTTCCAAACCTCCATACATAAAACTACAATTTTACCCTTATCATGAAAAGAGGTCAAGTTGGTTTCTTCCTCTTAAACCATTATGTTTCAAACATCCAAAAGAGCTTATTATGATCAAAATTTCCCATTTACCTTTGGCTTAACCTAAAATTTAATTAGAGCTCTCAAAATTATCATTTTGCCCCTATGGCTCTCGACTTCATAATTCATCAAATACAACTCAAATGACTTTGAAATTTCATAGTCACCTTACTCATATGTTAATTAAAATAACAAAGAAAAAATAATGATTTTTTTATTTTTATTTAATTTTCAATGATTATTTTTATTCAAAAATAATGATTTTCAACATTAATTAATTTAATTATACAAAGTAAAGTTTCTGTTTATGAAAAAATTATTGGAGGTTCATTAATGCCAGAGGACCATTTAGACTAAATTTCATGATTTTTTGAATTATATTTTAATTATTATAAGTATTTGTTGATTTTAGTGATTAATTAAATAGAAAATATAAAATAATTTCAAAAATCACTTTTTATGTCTTTATTAAATCTCTCTAATTTTATAGAACTCAGAGAAATAAAATAATCATTTTTATGACTTTTATTTTATTTATTATAATTATTTTAATGAGAAAATTAAGAAAAATACACTTGAGCCACTTTTTATAAATTTCACAGAACACAGTGAAATAAAATATTCTTAAGTTCTCCTGATCACAAGGAACACTTGAAGTTCTTTTCGTAAATTTCCTAATTATATTTTATTTATCATAACTATTTTAATACAAAAATCTCATTTTACTTGAAAAATAAACTTTAGTGGTTAAATCAATTCAAATGGGTTTTAAATTTTTACAGTGAGTTAAAATAATCATTATGTACAGTGCGAAATCATTTAAAATTTTTTTGAATTATATAATATTTATTTAAATTTTTATGAATTTTAATGATTTAATTAGCTAAAGTAATGTACATAATTATTCAAACTAATTTGAAATTTTTCCTAGAGTCCTCTAACCACATGGAACCTAACAAAATTAATCCCATCTTTTCTAAATTTTTATTTTAATTTATATAATTATTTTAAGCAAAAGTATGCAACTAGGCTTAAAAATTAGGGTTTTTAGGGTTAAACGTGTTCTCTAAATTTGAAAAAATTAAAGAACATCTCTAACCTCATGGAAAATAAGCCCTCCAAATTCTAAGTTAAAATGATTAAAATTTAATTAAATATAATTAAAGTATAGTTTGGATTATTTAATTAATTCAAAATAAAATTTATGACAAATAATTTTTATTTTTTATTCATAATTTTCTACTTTATTCACTGAGTAACAAGATATTTTCATTTTATTTTTATAATTTTTCTACACCAAGTTATGAATTTTTAAATTTTCAGTATGTAAATAAATTAAAAATACCCTAATTATTTACTTATCCATACGGCTCCCAGCACATCCTAGGAGTCTCTAAATAGTCTACGTGGTGCGCTCCTATTTGACGAAGCCTTCCACATCAACTTCCACGCGGCTCCGCTTTAATTCTTTGCACATTGGTCCGATTATATCAGAGTCATCCGTCCGACACACACACGATCGGACGGTCCCTGGTCATCGTTATTATCTGGTGTAACCCGTGAGCCACACACCTTCTAGAACTAATATCTCGCTTGATACTTAACTAAATCATAGTTTATTCCTACACCTTCATCTAGTCCAAACAAACACATCTATACGTCTAATCATGGATGAAATTGAATTTTTCTTCATAAAAGCCCAAATCGAGCTCGGTTTAGGGGAAAATAGAGTATACTTGAGCCCAAGAAGTGTGGCCTTGAGTGGGTGCTTGCAGAAGCTTTAGTGGAGTCTGGCAAACCTCCTCGAAGTGTCACCTTGCTCTGGGAATGGGTCTAAGTAAGAGTTCCTCCAACAGGTGGTGCGGCCTTGATCAAAGTCAGCCGTAGAGAGCTTATGGGATGGGGCATTCAATGTGGATCTTCTTCGTTTGGTCTGGGGAAGCTCATGGAAAGTTTAATTGAAAGGTTTGTAAAGTTTGGTGGAGTGACAGAGAATGTCCTATTTTGGTTGATTTTTGGGTGGAGAAATTGGATTTTGGTAGTGGGGGAGATGGCTAGAGAATGGTGGCTTGAGCTTAGGATGGTTGGAGAAGCTCTAAATGGATTTTGGTAGAGTCTCCCCAAGGAATTGTCTCTTTCTATCCTTAGCTGTGAGGTTGTCGTGTTTAAATAGCCATGGAATTAGGGCTTAATTGGCCAGGCCATAGGATTGATATACTTATAATATATAATATTTTTGTACACATTTTTATATCTATTTTTGTTGATATTGCATTTTAATGGAAAATATCTGTGTGTTTTTCTTTCATGTACAATTAAATGGACTAAATATGTTAAAATGAGTGAAAAAGGATCAAATTTGGAGCAAAATTGAAGGTGTTAAATTGAAGTGGGGCACCTAAGTGTCAAGATCTGGCGCCTAAGTGCCAGCAGACAGAGAAGGTCGCGCCTAAGCGCTAAAGGCCCAACGCTTAAGCGCAGGGTAGTTACTTTGCAAATTAAAAGAATTTTTGATGAATTTTGAAGGGGTGTTTGAGGCAACCTTTGGTAAAAATGTGGGTAACTGATCAAAGGCTCCAAAAGACATTCAAATAACACTTGAAAGGATGCATCTTTTGGGAAGATTCATTGAATATGGAAATATTTTAAAGAGACACCAATGCACGTTTTGAGAAAATATAAAAGGAAGGATTTGAAGAATACTTAAAGAGGTCGGAATGGGTTGGAAATGTGTGTGTAGAGAGAGTTAGGAAAGAGTAGTTATAATAAGAAGTTGTAGGATTATTACTTAGGGTTTCTTCATACTTATCTCATTCCTAGTGAAAGGGAAGGTGTGTAGAAATTTCTAAGTAAAAATCCAATATTTTAGAGAAATTTTAATCCTCTAGGGTTGGGTGACCAGTCTTTGGGAGTCATGTAAGAGAAAGGAAGAGATGCAAATGAACTTCAAGAGTTTGGTAGAGAGGAACTTGAGAGGAGTTTTTATCTTTATACTTTGTTTGGTTTTAATTGAGACTTCTTGTGTTTCTACATGACTATACTTTTAAAATTACTTATTTTTGTGTTTTCTCCATGGATTCTAAGTAGTTTTTTTTATCTTTTTCATTAAAATGAAAAGTAATTAAGTGTTGGATGGAAGTTGTGGAAGTATTGATCTTTAATGTTGGAATAAGTTGTGATGATTTAATTCTTACACTTAATTTACTTCTTGATTTGTCCAATTAAGATGTTAACATTTGTTGTGAGAACATGTATGATACTTGTAGGTATTGTCTCAGTCAACTATTGATTGAAATCGCATGAGATTGTATGGATGAGAAAGTATTTCATATAATTTTGTGCAAATAAATAAAGAAATATACTTTGATGGGTGTAGAATTAGATAATTTTAGGGTGACAGACTAAAGCCTCCAATTTGGTTAATTGTTTTATGTTTTGATACGAGATGTTACCCCCAAGGTGGAGGTAATGGAAGGAACTCTAGAGTGAGAGCTAGTATTTTCCCTACCTACCCCGTCTTCAAAACTATTCAAACTTTAAACTAGCCAATGTTCTTTATAGCATCTCTAGTAAGGGTAAAGAATAATATTGCTCCTATTTGACACAACACATTTTGAATACATTCACAATAAAATTCTTATACTTATTACTTATTCATGATAAAAAAAAAGATATTTTCATTTATACTTCTTTTATCTTACAAAAATCTCATTATAGTAATTTAATTATTTACTTTATTTTCAAAATATAAGAAAATATTAAAAAGAATCACATATTGAATCTTCTGATACCTTAATCTATTTAAGTAAGTGTTTTTTTTCTAAATAGATTTTATAATCTAATTCCTTATTATTAAATATCTAAAGATTTCCTGTGGTTCGATATTTCGAGACTTAATCAGAAAATCCTATATTACTTGATAATAATACATATACTCGCGTAGAACCCCTAAAATTTAAATATAACTATTGAACACTTATTTACATCGGAATCAAGTTTTTTGTGTTGTTGTAAAGAAGGAAATTATATTAAAGGAAACTAGAATATTATATCATAAATATAGTTATAAATCATAACATCAATGTATATATATCATGAGGGATCATGCTTTTGACATTTTTAGAAAAATTAAAATTAAATTGGATTTGAATTGAAAATAAAAATTAAAAGAAATTTTTAGAAAAAAAAATTTATATTTTTAGAAAGTCTTATTTAAAGTTTATTTGCTTATCTCTGTTGTATTTTATTTTCATTGTTGTGTTGTAATAGTTTATGCGTAGTTCAGGTTCAGAAAGACTAGTCCCCTTTGATTCTGAATTAGAAAGAACTGTTAGAAAAATTTAAAAAAATTAAAAATACAGAAAAATTTAAAAATTCTAAGAAATGACAAATCGAAATAATCAAAATGCTTAAATTCATCAAAATTTTTGACTTATAATAGATTATGAAACCCCTATAGTGGATGAAATTCATGGTAGTTTCAAAATTCTGCTGTAGCTGCTAATTCATTTGAACTTAAACATGCTATTATTCAAATGATATCAAATAATCAGTTTGCGGGAGCACCAACTGAAGATCCAAACTTACATCTTGTCAATTTTCTAGAATTGTGTGTTACATTTAAATATGATGGTGTTTCGAATGATGCTATTAGATTTAAGCTTTTTTCCATTCTCACTTAGGGATAAGGCTAAGATATGATTGAATTCGTTAGCACCTGGATCTATCAGAACTTGGGGTGATTTAGAATAAATTTCTTGCTAAATTTTACCCACCATAAAAAACTGCAAAGCTTAGAAATTATATTACATTATTTTGTCAATTTGAAGGGGAATATGTTTATGAAGCTTGTGAATGATTTAAAGAACTCCTGGGATAGTGTCCACACCATGTTGTGCCAGATTGGTTAATTATTCAAACTTTTTATAATGGATTAGCTGGTTCTCTTAGATCTATTATCGATGTCGCTATTTGTGGTTCATTGATGTCAAAAGCATTTCATCATGCTTACTCTTTAATTGAAGAAATGGATACTATTAAATTTTAATGTCCATTTGAAAGGGTACATCCTAAAAAGATAGCCAATATTCATGAATCTAAAGCTTTTGCAATGTTAGCAAATCAAGTTGCTACAATTTCAAGGTAGATAGACCAATTTAGAATGAATTTTTCTCAACCAATTCCAATGATTGAAAAGAATTCATTAGGCCAAATGGTAGATACTCAAACTTCAATAGAAACTTTAAATTCTATAAATATTAAGTCAAATAACCCATATTCAAACTATTTTAACCTAGGTTGGAAAATCATCCTAACTTTAATTGAAATAATAATTCAGGTGGTATTAATCAACAATGGGGAAAAATCAAGTAATCCCATTGTGGAACTGGAACAACCAAGATAATATTAATTATAGACCTACTTATTCTCCAAATTTTAATAATAATCCACAATTTAAAGATAAGAAGTTGTCTATAGAAGAAGTGGCATTACAAAAGGGAAATCAATTACAAAGTCAAGGAGCTGCAATTAGAAATATTGAAAATCAATTGGGACAAATTGCAAATTCCTTAAGTAATAAAACCCATGGAACACTTCCTAGTAATACATAAGTAAATCCAAAATACTAGAATAAAGAACAAGTAAAGGCTGTTCAAGTTAGAAGTGGAAGAGAGTTGGAAGGTAGAGTTCAAAACGAGATTGAAGGAGAGAGAGATGAAATTGAAGAACCTAAAGAGGATGCTCCAAAAGGTTTTGAGAGACCTATTTATCCATTTAAAATTGATTTAGAAAAACCGCCACCACCTCCATTTCTTCAGAGACTTTTCAACAAAAGTTGGATAAACAATTTTCAAAATTTCTAGAAATGTTTAAAAAGCTTACAATTAATATTCCTTTTGCTGAAGCTTTAGAACAAATGCCAAGATATGTGAGATTTATGAAAGATATTCTTAATAAAAAAAATAAAGTTTGAAGATAATGAGATAATTGCACTTAGTGAGGAGTACAGTGCTATAATTAAGAAAAAACTTCATGAAAAGCTTAAAGATACTGGAAGCTACACAATTCCATGTGCGATTGGAGACAGATTTTTTTGGGAAAGCTTTATGTGATCTAGGTTCAAGAATTAACCTTATGCCTTCATTTATAATTAAAAGACTAGAATTAGGAGAAATATCCCCTACAACTATAACTATGCAATTAGCAGATCGTTCTATAACATATCTTAATGGAGATATGTAAGATATTTTGGTAAAAGTGGATCGATTTATTTTTTCTGTTGATTTCATTGTTCTAGATATGGAGTAAAATAAAGAGATACCTATCATTTTGGAGAGACCTTTCCTAGCTACAGGAAGAGCAATGATAAATGTGAAAAAAGAGTAATCAACTATGCGCGTCAATGATCAAACGATTACTTTTAATATTTCAAATTCAATGAAATACCCTACAAAAGGTAAAGATGATGAATGTTTTCGGATGGATGTAATGAGATATCTTAGTGAATGCCATTTTAAAACAAATTATGAAGAAAAATCTAAAAGTGAAAAGTTAGATCACGATCAAGAAGAGGAAGCACAATTTTCTGATGATTTTAATGAGGAAGATCTAAATTATGTTAAATAAAGTTTTAAAGTTTTGGACATCATAAAGAAAGATGAATCTTTTTGTACATCAATTGAAAAAACTCCTCAACTTAAATTGAAATTACTTCCTGAACATTTAAAATCTGTCTTTTTAGGTGATTTCTCAACTTTGCCTTATAATTTTCTCAAAATTAACTACGGAAGAAGAAGAGAATTTGCTTGAAACTTTAAAGAAATATAAGAAAGCCTTTGGATGGACCATAGCTGATATTAAAGGAATCAGTCCTTCAATTTGTATGCATATAATACTTATGGAAGAAAACTACAAACTCAGGGCTGATCATTAAAGGAGATTAAATCCTATTATGAAAGAAGTTGTTAAGAAAGAAATTTTAAAGTGGTTAGATGCTGGAATTATCTACCCTATTTTAGATAGTGCATGGGTTAGTACTATTCACTGTGTTTCTAAGAAAGGAGGAGTAAGTGTAACTGTTAATAAAATGAGTGAACTAATACCAACAAGACAAGTTACAGGATGGTAAATATGCATTGATTATAGAAAATTAAATCTTGCCACAAGGAAAGGTCATTTTCCACTACCCTTTATGGATCAAATATTGGATAGACTAGTTGAGCATAAATACTTTTATTTTTTGGATGGGTATACTGGTTATCACCAAATAAAAATTACTTCTGAAGATCAAGAGAAAACAATAATTATCAGTCCTTATGATACATTTGCTTTTAGAAGAATGCCCTTTGGTTTATGTAATGCCCCTGCTACATTTCAAAGATGTATGATAGAAATTTTTTGTGATTTAATTGAAAAAGGAATTGATGTGTTTATGGATGATTTTTCAGTGTTTGGAATATCATTTGAATCATGTTTAAAACATTTATCTAAAGTTCTTAAATGTTGTGAAGAAACAAGATTAGTTCTTAACTGGAAAAATGTCAATTTATGGTAGTAGAAGGAATTATTATGGGACATCAAATTTCAAAAAAAGGTATAGAAGTAGACCGTACAAAAATTCAAGTGATCTCTAATTTACCTTGCACAACAAATGTATGGGAGATTTAGAGTTTTATAGAATATGCTAGATTCTATAGGCATTATATTAAAAACTTTTCAAAAATTGCTAAGCCTCTATGCCATTTATTAGAAAAAGATGCAATTTTTAATTTTGATGAAAAATACCTAAAATTTTTTGAGCTAATAAAAGAATAATTAATCACTGCACCAGTTATTGTTTCACCAGATTGGGAAAAAACCTTTGAGTTAATGTGTGATGCAAGTGATTATACTATTGGAGTTGTTTTAGGACAGAAACATGATAAAATTTTCAAAGTAATCTACTATACTAGTTGAACTCTTAATGAAGCTCAAATTAATTATACCACAACTAAGAAAGTGTTATTAGCTATAATATATGCTTTTGATAAATTCAGATCATATTTAATTGGAAATAAATGTGTGGTACATACTGAACATTCTGCTATTAAATATTTATTGAAAAAAAAGGATGTAAAACCAAGACTGATAAGATGGATTCTTCTTTTACAAGAATTTGACTTTGAGATAGTAGAAAGGAAGGGTGCAGATAATCAAATTGCTGGTCATCTATCCAGGCTTTAAAAAGAAAAATCTCTCTTTTATAATGAAGAAATTAATGAGCATTTTACTGATGAAAAATTATTCACTATTAATGAGTGGCATGTTCCATGGTATGCCGACATTGTGAAATTTATTGTTAATGACATATTACCTTATGGTTTGGCATACCAACAAAGGAAAAAAATTTTATCTGAAGCTATGAATTATTTTTTGGACGACCCATTTTTATATAAACAAAGAAAAGATCTAAGTATTCGAAGATGTGTGCCATTAGAAGAAACTTATGAAATTATTCATAAATGTCATGATTCTGATTTTGGGGAATATTTTGGTGTTGATAATATTGCATATAAAATTATGCAATATGGATTCTATAAGCCTAGAATTTTTAAGGATGTTAATACTTATATTAAAACTTGTGATCGATGTCAGCGTGTAGGAAATATTTCTAAAAGAAATGAAATGCCTCTCAATTATATGTTGGAAGTTGAAATATTTGACGTTTGGGGATTAGATTTCATGGGACCATTTATACCATCTTTTGGAAATTTATACATATTAATAGCAGTATACTATGTATGTAAATGGATAGATGCTGTTGCTTTACCTCGATGTGATGCTCGAAGTGTTGCAAAGTTTTTACGAAAAAACATACTTTGTAGATTTGGAATGCCAAGAGTAATCATAACAGATGAGGGAAGTCATTCTAGAAATGCAATTATGGAGAAAATAGTCAAGAAATATCATATCATCTAAAAAATTGCTACAATTTATCATCCTCAGACTAGTGGTTTGGTTGAATTATCTAATCATGAAACTAAAAGAATTTTGGAAAAATATGTTAATCAAATAAAAAGGATTGGTAAATCAAATTGGACTTTGCTTTGTGAGCTTATAGGATTGCATATAGAACTTCTATAGGAATGTCCCCATATAGGCTAATTTTTGGGAATGCTTGTCTTTTACCAGTTAAACTTGAGCATAAAGCATATTGAGCTATTAAAGAGTTCAATTATAATTAAAAGATGCTGGTGAGAAAAAATATTGCAATTAGATGAGCTTGAAGAGATAAGGAATGAATCATACAAAAGTGCTAAGATACATAAAGAAAAGATGAAGATGTGGCATGATTTTAGGATTCTGACTAAAAATATTAAGCAAGTACAACAAGTTTTGCTATGCAATGTTAGATTAAGATTATTTACTGAAAAACTTAAGTCTTAGTGGATGGGCCCATTTACTGTAATAAAAGTTTATCCTTATAGAGTTGTTGATATTAAAGATCCTAAAACTGAGAAAATATTTAAAGTGAATGGTCATCGACTGAAACATTATTTCTCGATAGATTAACTTAAACTGAATGAGAATATGATGTTGGGTCACCCAAAAAAAGTATCGAGTATGTCGAGCTAACGAAGTTAAACCAAGCGCTTCATGGATACAACCCATAGTTATCAGTGTGCTTTGTTTTAAGTTTGTTTTGTGTGTTTGTTGTGTAGTTTGAAGTAAGAATTATGTGGTAGTATTTGGAATATTTTATGTTAGTGGAGATTAATGAGACCTTAATTGATAAATTAGATTAGTTAAAACAAGTATTTGGACATTTGGCAGATCTGTGCTAAAATGAGCACTGGCGGTTAAGCGCATGCAGTTGGCACTTAGGCGCCGGAGTTATGAAAAATGTGAAAAATGAGTTTCTAAAAGTCCTAATCGTGAGGAAGTTGTATGGAATGTTATTGTATGGTTTGTGAATGTGGGAGGACAGTTCTAAAGAATCTAAAGCCTTGTTGACCTTACTTTTCTGTAGATCATTTCTAAATTATGTTAAGACAAGGAAGTCTACCAACATTGACTCCCTAAATCTTACTGATAGACACTAAACCTTAATGTCTAGGGTAAGACCCTATAAATCCTTTTTTATGCCAAATTTTAATAACATCTCAAAGTGATCAAATAAGTAATGACAGACCCTTATCTGATCAACTATTGACTAAACTGGTCAACCTTTGACCCAAATGGTCAACTTTGGTAAAACTGGTCAATTCTTGGCCCAATGACCACCACATTGACCCAATAGGTCAACCTTTGACCCAAATGGTTAACTTTGGTCAAACTGGTCAATCCTAGACCCAATGACCACTACATTGACCAAATTGGTCAATGTTTGACCCAAATGATCAACTTTGGTCAAACTAGTCAATTCTTGACCCAATGACCACCACATTGACCAAACTGGTCAACCTTTGACCCAAAAAGTTAACTTTGATCAAACTGGTCAATTCTTGACCCAATAACCACTCTATTAACCCAACTGGTCAACTTTTGACCAAATATGTCAAAATTAATCAAAATCATTAATTCATGACCCCTTGACCATCACATTGACCTCATCAGCCGATCCTTAACCTAAATAGGTCAAATTTGGTAAAAAATGGTCAACTTATGACCCCATGATCATCATATTTAACTTATGGTAAAAAATTGACTTAATCATGACAACATTCTCCAAGTTGACCAATGTAAAGCCCAAAAGTCACCATGTTGACCATTTAGTCAATCTAAACCTTAAAAATGGTCATTATGACCGAAACAACCCAAAAATTCAAAACCCTTGGACCTTATGATTAAACTAAACCATGACAAGGTTGACGTTGGTCATCTTCAGACTGGAATTGGTCAACCTGTGTCAATATTGGTCAACCTTAGTCAACATTAATCAAATTTGGTCAAAATACCCAATTTTGAATCAAAATTGACTAAGTTAATCAAATAATTAATTCCAAAAATTATTTTTGATTAATTTATTAGCTAATAATATAATTTCCAATATTTTTGATTAATTACATAATTAATTAAAAATGGAATTATAATTAAAAATCATAAAATAAAATTTAGACACATGGCATCATTTATGAAATAATAAATGATTTTCAAATTTTAAAACCCAATAAAGACATCAAGGTTGACCTCACATGGTTCCATATAACCCATAAGACCCATTACGAATGAGTCAAACCATTGGATGACCCATGACACATCAAATTAACCATGATTAAACCTCATCATGGTAAGGAATTTGAGGAGGCAAAACCTCCTCATTTTAAAACATGACTCACCCTCCTCCCTAAGATGATGTGGCCAGCCCATTTAAGGACAATGTTGCCCACATCCTAGACCCAATGGAGGAGAAAAATTACTTGAACTAATTCTTTACCATGGCTAGATGCAATCATAACCAATCCATGCATGAGGTGAGTAATGAGCTTATATGTCACACCATCCTTAAGTCCATTAGATTGGATAGTGAGAATATATGGGGAGGTGAATTCAGCAGAGTTAAGCATGCCTTATCCACCTCTTTAAAGAGTAAACGAGGGGAGGCCAAGCCTTGAAATCAAGATAGACCAAGGGTAAACCTCACATGGTTTACCCTTGGGAAATGTAATTCCCCTTATCCACAGCTCAAACCTCATCTAAAAGATATCATGTGCCTGATACAACCTTCCCCAAAACCATCCTAAGCTTAGCCATTGCCATCCATGGCTATAAAAGAGGCTAAACCCGAGAGCGTCCAAGGGAGGGACCAAAATAATAGACACTCAAACATTGCCCAATTTCCTTAACCTTCAACACCAAAGTTCTTCCTTAGAGTCTAAGCTATTTATCCCCCATGCATCCTAGCCCTTAAATCCACTCAATCCTCCCAATTAAGCTTACCCGAAAACCCCAAGGCAAGACAAATTTTGGGTTTAAAATGAAGTTATCCAAAACTTCAAATTGATCTTCCCTGAAGCTTCCTAGGACTCTACGAAGATGAGCCCAATCAAAATTGGCCATCATCATAGGTTCTAACCCACTGTTCAACCTCCTCCTCTGAAGCTGAGACACCTTGAGAATAAAGTCATACACAAACCCAATTTCAACTCAAATTGACTTGGGGGAAAGTTTCCTGAGTCGAGACGATGCTTCAGAGCCATTCAATTTAAGCTTGCATCCACCAAGGCCAAGGTATGAATCTTTGACTCAACCTGAGCTTGGGCTTGAGTCTTTATAAAGAAAACCATTTCACAACCCATAAGTCACCTCATGGATATCTTTGTCCTCTTCAGATGAAGCTTTAGAGCCAAAAATCATGAAAATCCATTAAGAATTCGTAGAGATATTAAGGATTTTAAATGGATGGCTCACGGGTTGGGTGAAACGAAGAGGATTAACAGATGACGTCCATTCCCGTGTTTTTGGAAATGGACGGCTATGATTCATTCCAGCTTGATCTGCTGCTCGAAGTCTTATAATGGATCAACCGTGTTTTCGACAGATCCTAGGACATGCGGTGCCATTTTATAATTTTGTTTAGTTAAGGATTTAATTAATTCAAATTATCCTTAAACTAATCAAAAATTCATATCTTTGCATAGAAAAATAACAAAAATAAGACAAAAATATCCTTGAACTCAGGACAAAGAGGATAAAGATGTTGAATTGAAATTTTGAATTTAAGAGTTATATTTGATTTTTAATTAATTAAATACTCTCTCGAGTATTTTAACTATTAAAAATTATTTATAAGTCAGAAAAATATGAAAATGTTTGGGGATGACATTTAAGCCCTTAGACACATCTCCTGATTTATTTAATTCTAGGAAAATTCTCTAGCATAGAATTTCCTAATTTTTATGAGTTTTATAATAACTTATAATAATAATTATAAAATTAAAAATTAAGGAAATAAAAATTTGAAATTGGTTAAGTGAC